>JAADVB010000440.1:0-10900 GCA_023334545.1 Salisapilia sapeloensis
CCTTATTTTTCTTAAATAAGGCACTTTTCGCCAGGTTTGACACCCCCTAATACATGACTCAATTTCCTAAAGATTTATAAATATCCCAACATATGCGCGAAAGTCACAGCAAAGGATAGATCAAAGAAAATCGCTTGAAGTATATAGATCTGCGTTGGATATCCAATTTAACGATATAGGGCGCTTTTTTCGACGGCAGCCCTTGTTTTAAAATAGAAGCATCAAATGTTAGAGTCACTGCGCCTCGAGTTATTTTCCTCGAATTTGATCGGTCAAAAGAGGATGCTCTAGTTGTCGAGTCGGCTACCAAGAAAGCTCGGTTGAAACAAGAGCGTCAAACAGAATAGAATTCTAATTTATGAGGTTACTGCAAGTAGTGACTATTAATAAAATAAACAAACTATTCATTGCTTCAAAGTTATCAATAAATCAAATGAGTATAGCTTGTTGATTATCCTGGTGATCACCGTCCAGAACCAGCTTCACTGCTTCATCAATGAACTCCCAAACAGCGCTGACTTTAACGATGACTTCCAAATTATTCCCTGTGCAGCGACCCCATCCCCATGATACTACACCAATCAACTCTCTATCTCGAATCAATGGTCCACCGCTGTCTCCTTCACAGGCTTGTTGCTTTTTCATACCCCTTTTCGTTCTCGTGGCTTTCGCACAAATGTTCGTGTTCGTTATTTTAAATTTGTGTTTCCATGGGGGAACCGTGAAGGCATAGGAAATTTTGCATTTCCTGATATCGACTATCTTAATCTTATCGGCTACAAGAAGTTGATCCGATCGAGCTGACTTTGGGCCAAACATCCCCCATCCAAAGATCTTGGCTTGGCCAGTTTTATCCAAGTAAGGTTCACGACGACTAAGTGGCGTATATATGCGCTCTTCCGATCTTGTTACATTTCTCTTGAGTCTAACGACAGCAACATCGTATTCACCTGTATCGTCATTAAAACCTGGATGCACAAAAGTATCTAACATAGGTACAATTTCCCCTTGACCTTCGCGGATATCCCGATAATATGAATCGACAGTCACATCAATCGACCACACGCGATTGGATGGTAACTCTAAGTCATATATGCAATGTGCAGCAGTCACAACAGCATCTCCAGATAAGAGAGATCCACCACAGAATTGTCGCTCGCCATTATTAAACGTTGTATTTAAGAATACCACGTGCACTTCATCACTTGTCGAGATCGGTCTGCCGTTGGCGATACGATTTTCTCCTGCCATCGACAGATTCAATTCAGTCGGAGTGGAACCAGTGCCTTCGTCGTACAAATTTACGTAAGATGTAACGTAGTCATACTTGAAGGATATCAGCGACAGGCTTAAGATTAAAGATGACATGGATGGCATGGTCGCGCTGTGAATGAGAAAGCGAAATTCAAAATGAGTAGCCTAGATTAAGCGTGCAGCTTGTATTGAATGATCTGGGGTGTCCGCATCCGCATTATTGTGCTTTGATTTTTAAATCAGCACATCGTCGGCCGTACCTTGTTGACACTGTAGCTTTCAGAATTTAAGTACAAGCAAGCAACGCACAAATCAGCTCGTCTAGGATAAAAACTTTATGCCCCTATGATCAAATATACAAACACTACTCGATTCAGCGTTAACAATTCACGTGAGATTACTTTGACAGCACGAGATGTCGGTGGATGCTCCTGTAGTAACCTGGATAAGACAAAGTTACCACACGTTTCGTATGTTATCCGAACGTAGCGCTACGTTCGAGCAACCTCCCATCTCTGCCACGAAAATGCACAATGAAGTGTAGAAAACGATGGCGGATCGAACGAGCGACTTTGTCAAGATGTCGGTGCTCTTTGATACGGGCGAGGTGCACCGACCACAGTTCCACCGTCCTCTTTCCCAAGATGCTCGCAGATCTCAGCAGATAGCTGACCAGTTGCGACAACAGGAGCTGTTTTTAAGGGACCTCCAGCAGCTCGTCAATAAGAAAGCAGTTTTAGGTGAAGACCCGAGTGCTCAGATCAAGTCTCTAACGGACTTGCTGAAGAAAGAGCTTGGCCAGATTGATCGCAATATCCAAATGTTCCAACAGGCCATCCAGACACAGCGAGGCAAAGCTCAGCAAAACCATCAGCAGCACTTTGCTATCGTCTGTGGCTCTCTCAAGTCTCGTTGTGCGAAGAACCTAAAGCAATTTCACGTACGTCCAAGTCATAAGTAGTAGATACTTGTAGTCCTGTCATTTACTTGTACTTGTATTGACTGTTTGTGTCTAATAGCAAGCCCTTCAGCAGCATACAAGTGCGTTAAAAGAGCGAACTTCACGTCGCACCAAGTTTTCCCATGGCGGACCGAGCCCCATGGTCCAGCTCAACCAGCCAATGTTCAATCGGAATGCTCCTACGGCATCTCCAGCCGTTCAGAGTGGTGACAACGGCAAATCGGAAGCATTCCAACCGACTTCTGGGCCGCAGGAACCGACTATGGGGAACAGCACAGCTCCTTCACTTGCACCTGAAAATGGAGCAAGAGGAAACAATCTACCGCAGCTACGGCGACGTACAGGAAATTTGAGTAGTAATCCATTCATGCAGCAGTCGACGGACACTGGGAACGGACAGAAAGCGATGCAGCAGTCGACGTATGTACCACGTCAGGATGCACAGGAGCGATATAATAGCGCTCGGCAGGTGGAAAGTACCATTGTCGAGATATCTGGCATGTACACAAGGATGGCCAATATGGTGTCTGAACAGGGAGAAATTCTGTCTCGTATCGATGACGATATGGATGTCGCGTACGCTTTTTTGTCTATTATTTCTATCGTACTGGAATACTCATGCTTGACATAGACACACAAATGTTGAGGCTGCACATGGCGAACTGCTCAAGCTGTACAATATGGTGTCGGGAAATCGAGCGCTTATCCTCAAGATCTTCCTCGTACTCCTCATTGTCATCTTCCTCTTCACTGTCGTCTTTTAACAATGACGATTGGAAACGTCTGAAAATATATCAGTATGTCGTCTAAACTTGCCATTCAGTACAATAGAAATAGAGCGAATGCGTCTTGTACATGTACCTAGGGCCAAAGAATAGCTAGAGCCTAGTACACAACCACATAAGCATCTTCTGGTACTTGATAGCGACTAGAGAGGAATGCTCTACTACACCACTATACTCAGACGATGTGTTCATATACCTTAATAGTACTCTCAGGTGGTGTCAACATTTCCTTAGCAGAGATTTTAAGCGACAATACACTACATGCACTCAGGTAAGAAAGCTATGGGGCATCCAAGTCGAAGCTGCCTTCGAGTACCATCATGGCGGTCGCTCGAAAGTTGCCAGAAGGTAAAGCGTTTCATATCGTCACTATCAAGCTACGGTAGTTCGCTCCCTCCTTCCTATCAGCTTGACCACTCCTTGTGATAAGTTTATACCTAGCACATCATTGGGACACTTGATACTGTCCTAACAACCAACGCTCAACCGTGTACCTTGGATCCGGCCCAATGATCAGACCCCCTGCGACGACAGGGGGCAGTGGCGATCGTCGTCAGCAGGACCAAGCGAAGCGCAAGCACCAGCGCCATCATGGCCGAACATTAAAAGACGTGGCTAATTCTGCCATCTCGAGTCTAAATTTGGGTGAAAAGAAACCGGGCCAGTTGCTCGAAAACATCTTTAGTAGCAAACGGAGGACGGAAGACGAGACGAAGCAAAATCGATCGGTCACGGAAGAAGAGGTGGATCGAGGGGTCAAGATCTTGCAGACGATCTTTCCTCAATGGGAGGAAGACTCTCTTCGACTTGTGCTTGGCAATACTAAGTACATGATGGAAAGCGCGATCACAACAATTTTGGACATGGAAGCGACCGAAGGCGCGAGTGGACCGAGTACTGAGAGCGACCACGCTCGCTCTATTCCCGTAAAGAACCCTCTTCCAGACGATTTCCTTCGATTACCAGAAGATGAAGATGATAGTGAGGAAGAGGAAGAGGAAGACATCGAGTTGGAAGATGTGGAATGTAAAAGTGCTTCTACATCCACACTCGTTCCACCTGGCATCGAAGAAGATGATCGGTCGGAAGAGTCGAGTACATACGCAGAAGACGATGGTACATTATACGGTCGAGAGATCCATTCCGACGACGAATCGATGGAAGAAGAGGAGAATCTACCCATGTTCCGAGACACATCGCTCCTATCTAACCACAAGATCGTTGCAGACTCGATGAACCAACGTTTTCTACCGGCAGAACTACGCAAGGAAAGTCTAGACAGCTCTGCATCTCTCATGAACAGCGTCCTGTCCTCTAGCTCTATCGACGTGATTAAACGCACAAAGCAGAACATTTCAGAAGCAGCAGACAGGATCAAACATCGAGAGCCACATCCTAAGTTCGCTTTATTGTCCAAGGCAAGTGAGATCTATCGTAGTGGTGTCATCTCGAGTCAAGAACTCGAACACCTTCGATCCATGATCTTATCACGCATCCAACCGTCCAAGATGGTACGTCTCTGTGATCATTCAGAACGACAGGTAGACTAACCATGTGTATGTAGCTTGTAGACATGTCGATGAGTATGGATGAAGTCATTTCAGATCACGAGTGGCACTTGCTCGTGCTCAAAGCAAAGGGACTGCGCAGTGCTCTCTCCGTTCGTATCATCCGAGACCAGTTCGAGAAACCTGGATCATCTAAACATATCGTAAGCTATCATACCTTCTCCAATCATTTTATGCAACTAATCATCGTGTTTAATAGGTATACGTCATCCGTGTCGTGGATCTCGAGTCAGGTATCGTCTGGCTCGTCCGACGGCGATTTCGAGACTTTCATAAGCTCCATCGGAGAATCTCGAGACTCTCGCGTCGAGAGAACGCATGGGAGTTTCCCACTCGACGTCACCACGGTCGGGCTTCTGTCGATGAACTCGCGCATGACCGAGCTCCTGTCTTAGAAAACTTTTTACGTAGCGTTGCTTCTCTTGTCGTTCCGACACCTCTCACGTTCTTAGACGGTTGTGCTCTGAACCTCTTGCAAAACTTTCTTGATGTCCCGGACGCTCACCTCTTGCAACGGAATCGGACGAAACCAGCCTTTCGAGAACTACGCATCCTTGCTTTCCACATCCTCAACGATCCAAAGACGATTGAAGGCAAGTCTTGCAACAGATTTCTCCAACGCGCGGAAGCTGAGAGTGCCCACGGTCCAGCGACGTTCCTCGATCGTCTTGGTGATGTCCTGGATGAAGTCCAGGAACACATGTTAGAGCATCGAGAGGGAGAGATGCGAGCGCATGTCGAGCGATGGCTACAGCACTTTAATCGGCATGAAAGTGACGAAGCTGCAGCCTTGCGCAAAGGTTCGTTTGTGAACATGCAGTACGGGAGAGAACGGGATGAACAGGTCTATCGTCTCATCTCGGACGCCATCCGGAGCGAATTGGAAGATAAGATGTGTGTTCCGCTGCTGCATTCGCTACAGGAAAGTCTCGCACCTCGTGTTCAGTCGAAAGAAGCGCAGTTCCGAGCACGAGTGGCCCAACTCAAAGGCAAACCACAGAGTTACTTTGGCATCCCACTCGCCAAGATTTCACTAAGTAGTTGGAAACCTGTCATTAAGGTTTTGAGGGATGTGGAGCAGGCGTACTTGCCTCTGGATAAGATGCGCAAGCTCGTGGCGGCGGCACACCTCATCCACTCGGTGTACCGGACGGAGCGTCAGATCTACGATGGTGGTACTGATCGAAGGCATTCATTCGTTTCAGGAACAGGAAACGAACCGCCAGTGACTGTGGCAGCCACGAGAGATCTGGAGGATGCCATTGCAAGTGTGAATGAAGCCGATGGGCTAGATGCTCGTCCGCCAGCAGAAGAGGATGTGCTAAGTGGCGACGACTTTTTACCGATCTTTATTTATGTGATCGTGCACAGCGACCTGGAAACCCCGATTTTGACGCAAGTGCTGCTGAATCGACTTTGCGACCCGGAGCAACGGCGAAGCGAGGTTGGGTATTACTTGGCGACGTATGAGGCAGCACTGCACCACATTTTGTCAGGAGAGGCGTTTACGGGAAATGAAGAGTAGGCAGTTTTAAATTGAAATAAAAGTCAAGAAAGACATGCTTGTCGTAAAAAATAAAGACTTTGGTTTGTGTCTTAAAGAAATGGTGGTTGTCTTTGGTAAAGGTCGAGAAGGAAAACAAAAAGGATAGTCATGCAGGGGCTCGAACCCTGGACCGCAGCGTTATTAGCACTGTGCTCTACCGACTGAGCTACACAACCATCTGATACAGTATCTGAACATGTACTATAATAATTAACGATGTAGTTTAAAGCTGCAGCGATGATGCAAGTTCTAGGATGCATGTAGGATAAATGCCAGTGTCAGATTGTTGTTGGTCGTTTCTTTAACCTTTGTATTTGGAAGAAGTCTGCTCTTGTTGATAGAGATAAGGTATGATAGTTTAAAGATGATCAGTAGACTGAAATGAGGATTGTGCTCACAATGTATGGATTGAAAAGGTATAAAACGTAGAAGTGTGCCTGTCCATTTCCATTGCTCTTGTAAAATACATGCCTGGTTTGACGGCAAAGGTATCTTGGTGCAGCAGAAAGTCTTCGCCATTTTCGCACTTGTCCATTAGTAGTACCATCACGACTCCCGTCGCAGATACCTCATTAAGGGTTTTGAAAGTAAAACATAAAACGCAAAGGTCAAGCCTATTCTTGTCAGGATGCCTCCCAAACTTGTGGCTATTAAAATCGCTGACTCTACAATACTTGGTTTTAGATGTACTCTCTTTGACCAACATGTACTTTCTTACAACTAAATGTAGATGTAGTCTCGCATTAATCAAACAAGATGGTGTCCTATTGATGACGGCTTGCTATTCTTCCATTCATATGGCGAATCTATACTTTGTTCTCGTGCAAACATACTATAGAACTTAT
Organism: Salisapilia sapeloensis; assembly: GCA_023334545.1. Taxonomy (NCBI): domain Eukaryota; phylum Oomycota; class Peronosporomycetes; order Peronosporales; family Salisapiliaceae; genus Salisapilia; species Salisapilia sapeloensis. The sequence continues at coordinate 6,960 of JAADVB010000440.1, forward strand.
AGATCAACATGTCCTCTACTGATCCAAAGGTACTTTTGATCAAACACTCTATCACCTAAAGTTTATACTGAGCTAAAATAACACCATGCTATTGATACATGAATTGCAAGGATGCATTGTATAGTCAAATTTCGTAGGCCTCGATAAGTGTGAATAGATGTCGTGCCAATACAAAATAAGATCTAAAATATGACTTATGTAGCTGAAGCAAAGGTGCTATCACAACGTTTTGAATGTCGATGCTTTCGTAGACTTCCAATTGAACTCTGTGCTTAGTTTTATATCACTACACCTCGCAGATGCATTCGACGATAAAAAGATATCATCGCAATCAAAATTTAACCTCGTAGAAAAATGATCAAAATGGTCATGCAGGGGCTCGAACCCTGGACCGCAGCGTTATTAGCACTGTGCTCTACCGACTGAGCTACACGACCTTGTTGTTATTAAATTAAATATGTATAATAATAATTATACAATGTTGAGAAATTATTAGCCACATTTGTAGAAATAAATTATAATTTGAGCATGTTAGCCTTATAGTCTCGGGTATGTAGTGAGGAAGTAAGACATCGGTACTCTTAAAAAGAGTTCATAATAGTGTTAACACTTTGCATTGATTGTGTGATGAAGCGTCGACCTGGTGTCTCTGCGTTTAATTTGTATATTTATATAAAGTATGGCTGTTTGCATTTTATGCCTAAGAATTAGTTGAATTGAGGATGGAGTTAACCAAGCTTATTCTTATAGATCTGTGCTAAATTCTATATAATTATCAATTCATAGTCTGCAACAAGTTAGTTTGTATACTGGGAAAGCATTATGTTTTTAGTATCCAGCATATAATGCAATAGCTTTGCGAAGCAAAATGCTCAATCCAATGCTTTGACTCTATAAGTAAATACATCAAATGGGGTTCTAAAAATGTAAAGAAACTAGCAGTAAATACGTAGGCTATTCTAGCATATTGCACGCTTGTACATGAGGAGAATCGAATTACTATTAAATCTCTATGTTGTTATACATTCTTCACCAGATCAAATCTGGTACTGACATCCTCTTCAAAGAAAATTCTAGTCTTCAGCCAAAGCTGGGTAGAACGTCTTGTTGTCAAAAACACCACAAATCCTTTGTAGAGATATAAGCATTTACTACACACATAAAAACAGGAAAAGTAACTCTCCCAGCTGGGCTTGAACCAGCGACCTTATGATTAACAGTCATACGCTCTACCAACTGAGCTATAGGAGAATGTTAACAAATAAAAAATCAATATTATATATAAAACTAATGTTTTGGACATGCCTGTTGACATCTATCTTTGCCGTTTTTTTCTAAAATTACGCATGCTGCAAAACTACTTGCAACTATGCCGATGAAATGTGAAAGTATGCCGAGATGCTTGAAGTCGACTTTTTGTTGATGTTTACATATAGTTTGTACAATAAGTACTTCATTACTGAAAGGCTCTCTGCTATTAGTTTTTGGTGTGCATTTAGTTCAGTACATGATACTCTTCTACGTTTATATCAAATAGATGTCACTTACAGATTCTCCAATAAGGCAGAGTGATAAGCGTACAGCCTGTTCAGTTTCCATACGACAGAGTGAATCTATTCTTAGATTTAAAGCTAGTGGAGTGATCAGTGCGTTCATTTTAGGCTTAGGATTGACTTATCCAGCTTTACTGTCACCTCTCAGGAGCTATTTGTCGGTTACTTTATTTAATTTTCGTCTCGAAAGTATAAACCTTCTCAATGAATCTGCTGATAGGTCGAGCTGTTCGTATTCTAATGGACAATAAGTCTAAAACACAGTGACACTCCTACTTTATGGGTACCCGAGCTATTCTCATATCTGTCATCCTTTTGAGCATCAACTCAAGCTTTTGTATCCTTCCGAACTTTGCAATAGAGTGAAAGCATAACGAGCGGCATCAAATTAATGCATACAAATCTTTTTTGCATTCTTTCCTTGATCACTGCCCGAAGGATGACACTAGAGCACTCAGTGGTACTGTCAGCAATACGCGAGAGTTTGCCGCAAAAAGTGCACACTGTCATTACTCGAAGAACACTCTACTTTTATTGATCATTAAGACTATGCCATGCGGCATTAGAAAATGTTGTTTCTATTGCACATAAGGCTACACATGTGGGTTTGTCATCACTTTACTTTCTCCATGAAAGTTACTGAGCTGGCCAAGCGATAAATGATAAAACTTAAAAGTATATGCTTATCTTTGCTGTTGTCTACTCACAACTTATAGAAAGAGTCATCGTCTTCTGAAGACTATACATACTTTACAATCGATTGGCTTTCGACGTCAAATCCTGTCGTAAGTCAAGCAGATGTGCTACAGTTAATAACTTTACGTTAAGATCACAAATCCATCGGAACTGAGCACAATCCCTAAAGAAATGGGAATACCATGCTGTATCGACGATAATTCTCTATTAAAAGTAGCAAGCCGATCGGTGTTCACGAATATTTATGAGTAAATCAAAGCAAGCAAAGCTTGCATGTGAAAAAACCCGGGTTTTCATACTCAATAAGAGGTATCAAAGTTGTCAAAAATCATCTCATAAGTTCATGCCATGAGCGCTGATTTTTGGTTGTTCGATTCCAATAACTTTTCGTCCTATAACCCAAATCAGCATCCTCCGAAGGTAGCTGATATGGAAATCTCGGATGTTGATACTCTGAAAGGTCCAGCATTTCTGCAGGCCGGTGAAGATGATAATGGATGTGGACTACAGATAACTTTTGCATGATTAGGAAACTTTGATAACCTAATAAATAAATTTATATTATAAATAAAAAGTTCGAATCTTAACATTCTCCTATAGCTCAGTTGGTAGAGCGTATGACTGTTAATCATAAGGTCGCTGGTTCAAGCCCAGCTGGGAGAGTTACTTTTTCATTTTTCTATCACCAGAAGGGCTACTGGCATGTTTCGTTGGATGTATACGGATTTATAAATATTTTGTATCGATTGGAAACTGCACGCATTCTATGCCTCTAGGTCAAAGTTGTATATTTTTGACGTTCTTGCTAATCGATTGCTATCAAAGGATTTACAGCAAAATGAAATACATCTAGCGAAACGATGTGAGAAGAAATACTGGAGCGCACGCTTAAAGATATCCTGAAAATCTTTTCATGAAACTTAAGCCACATAATTGAATGGAGCTTATCAGTTTAGTCAGCGTAGATAGCTGACTTAAAATGTAAGCCACAAGGTTAACACGGTCTGAAGTCTATCGCATTTCCTATTCCAAAGCTATTAGTAGCTTTGGAATTGAGAGCAGTGACATTCCTAGGACTGTGCTAATGCTCTACCAGAAAATAAGCTCAAGACCGCATGACCGTTAGAAATAGATTTACATCAGAAATAAACGATGTACTTCGACGCTAGTTTGGTCACTTTGGTGTAACGTAGAAGCCGTTTTCATCTGGAGTATGCCTAGATGCGTACATACAAAAATAAGTCTTATCTCGAAGCGTATGGCTCGCCGCACAGTATCTGCATTAAACCTTGCGCTCTGATGGTTTGAGTCGCACTCGAAATATAAGCATACAAAAAGATCTTTATATTTCTTCACAGCATCATCGCCAGGCCCGTGACGAAGGAGGTAATAACTTTAGCCCACACCATCCGCATTGTGATAAAAGCATTAAAGGACAAAAGGAAGGTGATGAGCGAGAACTATGTCTAGACAGCAACACTTCGATCGAGCCAAAAATTTCGTCACACGTGTCCGCGTTTTCTTTAGTATACAAGCAAAAAGGATGAAGCATAAAAACATAGAAAAGATGTGTTGAGCACCAGCGTTCTGGCGCGCGGTCCTTCCACTACCAAGAGCGAGGATTTCTCCCTGCTCTGTTATCCAGCCTGGGGCGGTACACCCTTCCTTAGTGACCTTGTTGTACGTGACTTA
>JAADVB010000441.1:0-10804 GCA_023334545.1 Salisapilia sapeloensis
ATAGAATTAGCACAATTATGAAATTAGTACATTACCACTAGTCTGACATGGAAACTTGGAGCTGTGACGGCTGCCAGTCTCGGAGCTCAACCGCACGACTATAAGTAGCAGCGAAAATACAACGAATAGTCCACGATACAAGATAAGTTATTCTGCGATTGAATGCCTACTTCTTAAGAGCTCTTGCTGTGGAACTGCTAGTCTTTCCTCGCGTATCGCCTAGATCGGCGCTAGAACTATACAATTGCCTGATCTTTTCAGCCTCTTTCTCCTTCAGCTGATCAATCGATTTGAGAATTTTCTTCCGATGTAGTTGATGCTCAACACCAAGAGTATTCTTTAGGTCACTGTCATTTAAATGTAGCAGCAGAGCGCCGTCAACTGCTGCATCACTAAACGCCTGCTTGTATTGTCCCAACGCCAACGTGTGCAGCCATCTGCCAATATCTTCCACACTCCAAGCTGCCACCTGAAACGGTTCCTGCTCTGGAAATTTACCAGGTAGACTAGCTGCTCTAAATTCTGGATTACTGGATACATTAGCTGCTTCATCATATTCCGGCCAGCGGTGCTTGGATACAGCTGCAGCACTCTCCAGCGTCATGTGCTCGGAACCAATCTTGCGCATAGCACGCACGAGGTTCATGCTGCTAAAGTATGTCATGGACATGGACATGAATCCGAACTTCATCATCGTCTCTGTGCTCTCCATCAGTTGTCCGACCTCTTTTCTCTGCTGAGGACTAAACTCATTCATCTTCGAAGACTCCTTTGCCAACACGGACGGAACACTGTCCATGGCACCTTTTCCATCCGACGGGACTAAGCCCTGTACAAGGTTTGTCGTGGTCTCTTGCTTCTTCTTTACTTGATTGAGTTCCTCTTGCTGTTCTTCCAAGAGCACAACAAGTTTCTTTTCCAACCCTCTTAACTCATCCTCCTTTGCAATTCTGCATTTGTCCAGTTCCTGCAGTTGCTTCTCCAAGACACTTAATTTCTCCTTGCGACTAGCTAGCTGTGCTATCATCTGTGTAAACTCACGATCAAGTCGCATCTTTTGTTCACGCAATTGCCATCGCGCTTGTTCTGTCATGACTGCACCAGTTTGCTGAGACTCGAGTTGTGTTAGAGACTGCATCTCTCCTTCCAAGAGCTCGACACCTTCATCAAATTCACAAATCTCGCGGACGACACACTCTGCTTCTTCCTCTAGCTTCTTCTTCTCTTGTGCTAAGATCTCTACTTCACTCTGGAGTTTCGTTCCGTATAGCTTGTATTCCATCAACATTTGTTTTCCAAACTGAACTGCACGTGACTGTGATCTGGACAGTAAATACTTTTCCTTTTCGTTCACGTATCTCCTCTTCCCCAAGACTCCTCGGTAGATGCGTTGGATATCGATAGCTGCATACTTTCGCTTTTTTTCCCAAAGTGCTCGTCGACGACCGACAAGTCCTCTATAGCAGCTTTGAATCAACGTGCAAGCCATATTCCATAGCCTTCGCATACGCTTGACATGTCTTCTCGCCAGCCCTCCTCGAACGATCCTTTCGATCGCTCGCGCAGACAAGTATTGAAGCATCCTTTCCTTGAAGCTTGCTCGACCGAGCTTACCTCTCCAATTGCGCTGCACAAGTCTGACAGCCCAGTCTTCGCGGCGCATACCGGCATACATTCTTCGAGCTACTTTGGCTCTCCAAACTCGCTGTAGGTCAATTGCGCAGGCTTCTTGTTTTATCCGAAATGCTTTAAGGCGTTCATAAAAGTCACGAAAGCAACGTTGGATGATGACGGCCTTTCGTTCCATTCGCTGCAGCCGCGCTTGGTTCCGCTTCACTCGCCATTGCATGTACTCCTTGACTTCTGGCAGATCCTGTGCATCTCTTAATTCCTGATAAATCTTGCTACCTCCACCAACTTTGTAAATGAGATTGGAACTAATACGCTCAAACGCTGGTACGTGCGGATTAAAAGTGTGCTTATCTTTTTCCAACGCATTCACTTTGTGCTTTACGAGAGGATTCCTTTTGGTTGGTGATACAGTTGCGTCTGTCGTCTCGACAGATTGCTGAAATTGTTGCCACTTGTCTGAGTCATTCGGGTTATTGTTGGATCCACGGGATGCTGTGCGTTCGCGAGAGCACGGTCTGGCGACAGCCGATGGCGTCGTTGGATGATTATGAGATGCGTCTTTGACTGTTGATAAGATACTATCGATAAAGTTTCCTTCAAAGAGAGGTTTCTGCTGCTTCTTTTCCGTCTTCGAAGGACTTTCGTGCATTATAACTGCTTCGTGTACCTCATGGAAGCCAGTGGCAAGTTGCTCTAGTAAGGTCAGTATGTCCTCCTTACGTTCTTGGAGTACTTCATGACCGCTCTTGAGCCATATTTCACACGTGCGGCGGATGACCTGACTAGAGTGTAAGACCTTGGAGATACTATCCGTCCATGTATCACCTCGACTCGTCGCCAAGCTACGTACTTGCTCAGAAGGATTAAAGAGACCGTTCTCCGATGCACAGACGCTAAAGTATGGTACATGCAGATGGTGTGCGAGTGTCCTCACGTCCTTGTTCGACAGAGCTCCGTGACACAGTGCTTTCCTGCCTTCAAGAGTAATCGGATTGGTGACAGCAGTGTAGAGGTTCAAGGCAAAAGAAGAAGTCACTTGGGACAAGTAGTCGGTCGAGAAGAGGTAGCGGGTATGGAAGTAAATCGGGAGATCTGGTCGGGACGCTGGAGTGCAATCGAATACTTTTAAACAGTCATGGAAGAATTGAGCTAGTGAAGCGTCGACGTACAAGAACGGATTAAGTAGCACGAGCGATCTCAAATTCTTATCAAGCGGAGGCGATTGTGCTGCGAAGGTCGTGGCGATACTACCGCCATTGCCAATACCTATGAGATTGTAGGGTGCATTGCGAAAGTATCCTCGACCTCCTTCGCAGCCAACGAACTGGAGTAAGCTATGGAGGCAATGAGACAGATATACGTTGTTCAGCAACGTGTCTTTCCTCCACGATGAATATGCTTGACCAGGATAATTCCACAGTAGCACTTGGACAGCACCACGGTATCTCGTTACGATCGGTTGCAACAAGACCTGCATACGTTCCCACGTGTCAAAGATGTCATGTACAATCACAAGATTAAAGAAAGTATTCGGTGACCCTCGACTTGCCGTCGTAGCCGACGCTCCCATAACGCAAAAAGGAATGGATGTATCGGAATCGAGCTGGAAAATGCCATGAACATAGTCCTCTTTCCCTTCCATCCCTATGATGCCTGGCAACGACAGTATCTGTGCTGCTTCCAACCGCCTCCGTCTGTTTAACCGACGCACCTGCTCTTCCCTTCGTCTCGCGAGAGCTTCCATTGCGGCAGCTACCGCGTCCTTTGGTTCAGAATATGCGACTTGAAGTGTGTCTTCTGGACCCTTAGCAAGTGCCAATTGCACGGTACGATTCAACGCATCCTTATCTACAGGTTTACCAATGCATCCATTAAGTCCACACCGTTTGTATAAATCAAGATCCGGTGAGGCCGTCTTGTGTGTCATGCACAGCACAGGCACCTGTCGATCACTCGACTTGGACTGTTCTCGAAATTGCTTCGTGAATTCGATACCATCAATGTCGCCGTGCAGCTCTCGCTCGCACAAAATGAGATCGTACTCGGAGTGAGACGTTTTTTCTAAAGCGTCCTGCGCGGTGCTGGAGATGGTCACTCGCAACGTATACAATAAAGAGCAAGATAATAAGAGCTTTTCAATCCGAAGAGCTGCTTCCGTGTCGGATTCGACCATTAGAATTCGTTTTGGTTGATCACTTTCAACTGTTTCTTTCCGATTATTGATGTCATTTGTCTTGTGTTTTGGGATCGGAGTGACGTTTGTTGTTACTTGAGATGACTTACCACGCAAGTACTTGTCAACATTGACGCATGCACTACTATTTACTAGAGGCTTTATCTGCATCGGCTTGGAGATAGATCGAGGTGATTTTGACAGCACTGGCATGCTCACACTTGTCGCTAACGTTTTAGACTGTTGGGCTACTGGAGACGAAACTTCGTTATCAAGTCTAGGCGTGCTTTCCTTCTGCACTGTAATCACTGGTAAAGATACAACTTTTTCGCTCACACTATGTACGAGATCGTGCTGAGACTTTTGTCGCTTTGCAGGAGGCTTCGATTTACGCAAGTAGATCTCCTGTTTCCTATTTACCTCTTTCTCCACAACTTTTTCCCATTCCTTTTTAACTGCTTTGGATACATGAGATGCATCCTTGCGAACGGGACTCTTATTCTTGTGACCTGCCAACACTTCCCTCGCTCGATCCAGTAATGAGTAGATGGAATAACAGTTCAAACATACTCGTACTTGCCTATAGTAATTTGAGGTTCCGTCTAGTTCATGCTGCTGTCGAGAACGAAGGTCTTTCTGTAGCTGATGGGAAGTCGTAAGTGCCAGCACTCCCGTTCGTTTCTCTCGCTTCTTCTGTCCATCCGCACCTGGAAATTCAACCGACTCGGATGTAATTTTAGTCGTCTCGACTGATCCTAAAGTTCCATCCAGTGAGTGTACTAGACGCTGCTTGTTCGGCTTGGCTAAAGCGATCGATCGATACGTGATCACTCGGAGTTCTTTTTCAGTATTTTGCTTTAACAATTCTTTTTGACGCAGTTCTCTAACTTGGAAAGATGAAAGTACTTTAGAAATATTGTCTTCTTGAAGCGCATTTACTTCGTCTGGATGGAAAAGGTGCTGTAAAGCCGTTGCCGTCGTCGAACCCGGGCGGTTACTGTATCTGGACGTCAATGTAGTAGAGTTCGACTCGGGCATTTCTTTCAATTCAAAGTGGCAAAAGTCACCATAGCAGCGAAATGGAGTCGGGTATGCTACTGCTGACGATCTCGGCTGTCGTGTAGATGCTGCCGATATGCGCATTTCGATCGTTGCAGGCGATTCTTTGCTCATAAGATTACGACTACTAGCATTAGCTGACTGGAAAGTCCTCGTATCGCGGAAGCTATCGTCGTTCGTGTCCATAGTTGTAGAGCTACGCGGAGACCAGCAACTCTATTACGTCCGGATATCGACTTTCGCTCGAATAGCGCTCCTCATATATCTAAATATAGAAATTCATACATGTTGGCATCTTCAGGAAGCATGAATGCATCCGCCAGTGTTGCGGACGACTCTATAAAGTCGTACGGGGCTTGACAATCGCCTACCACCTTGCTCGGCCCATTAGCTTGTCACCAGGACTTATACGTGATCAAACCTCATGTTGGACAGTTATATACGTAAACCAAGTCAAAATGTTTATAGTATATGAACCCAAGAGGAAGACTTCCTAGACCAGTAAAGAGATTGGCAATGGCATTGGCACGACGTCTTACCTCGCTGCGTGCGTCTCGTACGAGCGCACTCGCTTTCTCGACGCAGCTTCCTGCGCAGCAGCACGCAAAGGCGCCCACACAGCGTCATAACAACTTGGTGCTACACTCGCAGCAAGCTTCGCTCATCCATTCTTCCGCGAAACGGGAAAATGCGATTCTTGTCGGCGGCTTAGGCGTCGCGGCAGCAGCCATGGGCGCCAAGTACATTTTAGAAATCTACCAGAACTACCAGAAAAAGCCAAAGAGTGAAAAGTCAAAGTGGAAGTATCGCAACTTTTACGATGGTCCGTTTGAAGAGAAGATGACGCGACGAGAAGCTGCGCTTATTCTAGGCGTGCGAGAGCATGCTTCGGAAGAGCGTATTCGTAACGCACACCGGAAGCTTTTGATCCTTAACCATCCGGATACTGGTGGCTCGACGTTTCTTTCTACCAAGATTAACGAAGCCAAGGAAATGCTGCTTTCAGGTGGCAAAAAGTAAGCGCCATGGAGAATAGAAAAGTCTTGGGTTGTTCTTGTTTGTGTTGACCAGCGTTGTGCTTTAATCCGTTGTAGAGATTATTGTTTACAATATGGAAAGTGTTTAGTGCTAGAGCAAAAGCCACGACGCTTTATGCGTGCTCCTTTCGCCGAGCATCGTTTTATCTTCATTTATAGTCCCAAGATGAGGCTCTACCGAGTGACTTGTGCTCGTTGTTTAGATAGATGCGTAGCATCCAACACTCTATACTTTCCTTTACTCTTTACCACATACAGGTATCTAGGTAGGCATCGACTATAGGATTGATAAACTTCTTGTCTAAAAGCGGGTCAACTAAAGCATAAGATGGAGAAAGGATTGGGACTGAAAAGAGTTCAAGGTACAGAGAAAGCTAGCTTGTAATGCAAGATATAAGAATGTGCTTGCGGGATTTTAAAGGAAGACTCGTTAAAAAGCGGTCAAGCATTGACGGAAGCAAGGATGGTCGTGAGGTGGCGGGGATGAATGAAGATAGAGCAGGTACACCTTCTGCGTATCACAGTATCTACCCCCATCATCGCAAAGAATCCTTGTGCAGATGGGGATTGGAATCGCATAGTGGATTATACTTTACTTATCTAGCTTTGGTATCCGATTGAAAGCTCGATCTCTCTGAAAACGTGTTGCGATCCACATGTTGAAGCTACAGCTGATGTCCTGTCAAGTGAACTGAACAAGTCACTTTTGGGCATCCAACGCACACGACCGTCGTCTTTGATCAGAGTTTTAGTGTATACTCAGCTTATAGCGTTCTCTCGTCGGCACGACCAAAGTATCGCCTGCTCATCTATCATTTCTTGTGCCTTTAGTCGAAGCCAAGGTTGACGTGGATGATTATGGGGAATCCAGTTCGTGTCACGAGTAAAACACTTTCAGAGCGACTCTTTTTCCCATAGCAACGTTCTCATAGATATTCCATATCTTGCTACCACCAAGAGTATTCATGTCTTTATTACTTCGAGTTGTAGTCGATTGAATCGGGCAGAGGGGAATCTACCTAGCACTAACACTCTCCCACTCCAAAGTAGACAGTCAGATCGAGCAAATGAATAGCATGACCATCGAATTCGGCTTTGATGCAGAAATGAAGATCTTGAGCCACCCACTATGGATCGATTCTTCATCACCAAGCTGCGGGCAAGATCGTTCGATAAAAAGGTGGTCAGATCAAGCGGCATAAAATCCAAGTATACTACATCTCCGATAGCAGGTTTTGTTGTCGAATTTTGTATAGAAACTTGGACCTAAGACTCGGAAGCAACATTAGGTATAAGAGGTGGACATACCATCCGTATCGAAGCCAACAAGGTGTCCAACCCCTGCCTTTGTACGCTTCGAAGAGATCACTTTCCATCCCACCTCTACCATCACAGGTACCAATAGCAAGAAGAAATAAGAGAATGCCGTACGGCCAGCGCCCTAACTTGCGCTTCAATTATCAGGAGCAAGCGGAACCTGCTCGGTGGTCAAGTCGCCAGTCCAATCGCAGATACACACCTTACGAAGAGTACACGACACCGTCCGCAACCGAGTATAATCCTGACGCAGAGTTCAACACACCGATCACTTCCGAGACACCTTCCTATCCTTACCACGAACACTCCTTTCAACAGTATTCTTCTTACGAAATGAACCAGTCGAATTTCGCACCTGTCACGGACGCTCAGCCGTCCGCATTAACTCCTTCCACCTCCAGTAAATCGCTAGACCAGCCTCCTGTGGTGCCACTTCCGAAGCAAGAGTCAATGATGCTACAGGAACAACCTGAAGACTCTGGACCGGAGCGAGAATGCCATGATGTCTTTTTCTTGTTAGTTTTCTTAGCACTCGTCGCCACAACAATTGTCTTCACCTGCATGTATGGGAAAGACGTGATCGAAGCAACTCACTTGGATGATGTAAGTCAATCATCTGGTATTCAGCTAGTGCTGAGCAACATGGCGCAAGCAGGTTTCGCTTCCTTGGGCATGTCCGTCGGTTGGATTTTACTCATGATCCTCTTCGGCTCCTTTTTGATCTGGACAGCCTTGGGCGGAATCATCCTTCTCAATGTCGCTGGTGCTGTCTTCTTCGTGAAGAGAGGGCTGGATAAAGATGAAACTATCTACTATTACCCAGCAGCACTCTTCGGTGTCATGGCCCTCCTCGTTCTTTTGTTCGCGTTTGTTGTGCGGAAAAGGATCAGGTTTGCTGCGGTGCACTTAAAAATCGCTGGCAATGCCATCTTCCGTCTGCCCATGACCATTGTTGTCGCTATTTGCATGGCCTTGGCGCAATTGGGATGGGCCATCGCATGGGCGCTTGGTGCCTTTGGCTTCATGTACAACGTCGGAGCGATTGAAATCGCGAATGCCGGCGGAAAGTGTACGCTTCAAAACTGCGATCTGGATGTAAAGATCGGCACGGCACTGGGTCTTGTAGCAGCTTGCTTGCTCGTGTACTTTTGGGCGAATTTTGTTCTACGCAACGTCATCGCTGTGACCGTCGCTGGCACTGTTGCTGCATGGCAAAAAGCCTCTGACAGTCCAATGATCACACTCGGTGCATGGTTACGTGCGGTTACGTTGAACATTGGTAGTATCTGCTTTGGCTCATTGATCGTCGCGATCTTGGAAACGATCAAAGAGATGCTGAGGATCGTTGCATGGATGTCCAAGCGCAGTGGGAACTGTGTTTTGGCTTGCATATTCGGTTGTGTCTCTTGTCTCGTCGGGTGCATCGAAAGGATGCTGGAGTTTTTCAACCGCTTTGCGTTTGCGTACATTGGCTGCTATGGCTTTAGCTTCATCACTGCGAGTCGGCACGTGGGCCAGTTGCTGTCAAGCAAAGGATGGACTGTGATCGTGAATGACAGCTTGACAAACAACGTCTTCTTCCTAGGAAATTTGGTGATCGGCGGACTCACGACGTTCATTGCCATCCAGTTGCTTTCGGACGATGAAGAGGAGCGATTAAAGATGCTCGTCCACCCAGAAGCTGTCATTGGCTTCTTAGCTTTCGTGATGGGCTATGCGATAAATAATCTACTCATGACAGTCGTGTCGAGTGCCGTGACCACAGTGTTTGTATTATGGGCAGAGGACCCTCAGAGCTGGCAGGCGACTCGACCGAAACAATTTGAAGATCTGCATCAGGCTTGGATGAAGATCTACCCGAAAGAGTATAATAATGGCTACGGCAAGCAAGAAATGCAGTCCGAGGTCTAAGATTCTTTCGAGATATGTAATATAAGCTGAGGCAAAGATTGGGAATATAACTGGAAGCTTTGGTGATGAACAGATCAACCGTTTCACTTGTCGAATATTTCTGGAGAGTACTTGTATTTCAGTTCAATGAAATTTTGAAGACATCATGTACTTCATGCAAGACAAGAGCGCATTATCTTTCACTTTAACTAAACAATAACTTGGGACTGGTGTCCATGCAGCTTTCGCTTCTACTCAATTAGTAGAGGAAGCAGGTTCTTAGATCGCGAGCTTGAAGAGAGCGCCAAAGGCAGCCGCCACAAGACCGGCAATTGGAAGCGTGAACACCCAAGCAGCCACGATCTTACCAGCCATGCCGAACGAAACCTTCTTTGGCCCGAGAGCTACCATACTCACAAAGATGACCGCACCTACTTGACAGTGGGTCGTGGATACCGGGAGCTTGAGCAGTGACGCGATGATGACCGTGACGGTCGACGCGAGCTCCATGCAGAAACCTCGGTGCATGTTCACGATCGAAATGCTGCGGCCGATCGTCTTCATGACACGGTGGCCCTGGATGTTAATACCGACGAACACCATGAAGCCAGCAATAGCCATGATCCACACAGGAGTAGACTTGGGCTCGCACGAGTCGAGACCGTTGTCGTAGACATTGTACACAGCGCTGAGAGCACTGGTGGCGTTGGCAGTGTCGTTCGTTCCGTGCGCATACGACTCGAGCGCAGCTACGAGGATGATGAGGTAGCGGAATGTGAAGAGAGCGTCCTTCTCTTCCTTGGACTTGGAGTCCTCTTCCTCACGGAACTCCTTCTCGGTCTGGCTGACGACGCTGTCGGTGACAGACATGCGGTTCTCAGCTTCTTCGCCTTCCGCCACCTCGTCACTCTTGTCCGCACCGGGGGTGGTCATCAGCTTGTGCGAGTTCCCGTTGTCGGCGTCGAGCCCTCCGCCGTTGGAAGGAAGGCGCTTGCGGATGAACGGCACGAGGACGAACTGAGCAACACCGCCGACGACCACCATGAGTGCAGCGGACACGGCGATCATGTAGCCCTTGTTCCACTTCTTCGTGTGCGAAGACTTGAGGAGGATCATGAAGAGCAGAATGAACGCGACCACGCCATAGAGCACCGGGACAGCGATCATCGCGTTACGGTCCGGCGTCTTCGTTCGGAAGATGGCAAAGTCCGTGATATAGTAGATGACGACGCCGATGATGCCCGAGAGCACGGGTGAGATGACCCACGACGCGATGATGCCGCCGAGACCACCGCTGAAGGCCCAGTTGAGGCAGCTGCCGCCAGCACCCCAAATCGTCACACCGACGACACCACCGACGATGGCATGTGTCGTGGAAACTGGCAGACGGGTAAAGGTCGCGAGCATGAGGAAGATGCCAGCGCCGCATAGAGCACCGAACATGGCGACACCAAAGACACTCACGTTTGAGTCGCAGTAGCCGCACGCCCAGCACTCGGGATCTTCCAAGTCGGACACGCCTTTCTGGATCTTGGTCGACACGCCGTAGCCGAGTGTGACGGCGCCCAGCCAGTTCATGAGACCAGCGATGATACATGCCCACCGGACGCTGATAGCTTTGGACCCGACACTCGTACCCCAGGCATTCGCGACATCGTTCGCACCAATGTAGAACGCCATCAAGGCCATGATGAGG
>JAADVB010000442.1:0-10761 GCA_023334545.1 Salisapilia sapeloensis
ACCGGTCACATTGCTCAACTACATCCAGCAAGTTAGCAAGTCTACTTACGCCTATGGGTCCAAACAGCTCACCGTCGTGGAAAAGGTGGCGGCATCTACAAACTCCTTCACGTAGGGCGAGTCCAAGTGACCCACTTGAACGATGCAGATGAGACTGGGGATGAATTCGAGTCCTTTCGTGAGGATGATCGGAGTCATGAGTGACACCATCTTGTGGATCTCTGGCACCATCAACGGATCATCGGGGGCGAGCTTTTCAAATCGTAAATCACTTCTAGATGCTTTCGGGGGTCCTGAGACTTTCGGCACGCGAGGTGATGCCAACGTTCCTTGTGGGGCAACAACAAAGTCACTCTTAAAAGTTTCACCTTCATCTTCATACGATCCACGGTGCCAAAGCAATGCTGAACGCTCATCTACTTCTCCATGTCGGACCATCTTCCAATACCTTATAAAGATACTTGATAAAGAAGATAAAAGTGGTATGACAAATGGATACATTCAAGTTACTTGCTGGTCATTGCCTTGGAAAGCCTCAGAGAGAGCCTGTAGTGCCGTTAGAGACGCTTCTTGCTCGTTTTGTACTACTTGCTCTAAATTCGCTACTTGATCTTCAATTTGATTCACACGCTCATCAATTCGCATTGCTTCCTGTGTCGTGATAGCACTAAACTCTTTTAACTTCTTACGCTGCTGGTTTTCAATACGGTCACGAAAGGATTTTAAGTTGGCCGACACGGCTTCGATGATCGAGTCTGGATTCGCCAGTTGTCGTATTTGGACCAATTCCTTTTGCCACCTCTCTTCCGTCACTCGGACACGTGCTTCGATGACACTTTCCACTTGGTCATTCATGGCACTCGTGAGCTTCGTAGACCTAGATAATTCTGCTTCAGGTCTTCCAGGAGTCATGTATGGATGGAGTCGCGTCTGAAGCTGTTGCTGCAATTGACTAAATTGAGCATCGGTACTCTTCTGTTGGCGAGATAACTCTGCGCTCGTGGCTGCAACACGATCTGCAAGGACATCCAATCGAGCCTCGATGCGAGGAATTGCTCTCTCGCAAGCATCCAGCTTTGCTTTCAATACATCATTCTCCGTCGAACCAGCCTAGTAGATCATCAATAAGATAAACGTAGATAGAGTTGTTAAAACACACATACCGTAGTGCGATGCTGTCTCTCCAACTTGGTCAAGAAACGTGCTAGTCGCTCTTCGAAGCTCTCACTCATGAGCTCAACCGTGCGGTTGACTACGAACTCTACATCCAACTGATGCAACTTTGCCGACGGTAACTCAGCCACCAGATCACTCTTCGTTGCATCTGCGATGGAGGTCACCAGCATAGTCGGATCAAGGTCTGATTCCGACCGAGTACTGCCTTCCGTTCCATACCGTTCTCGAGATCTCACATCCATATCCGTGTCGCTATCATCAAGTACATTCGTTGCCTCTCCATATCGTAATATATCATCAACATGGACGTTTGCATCCTAAACATACAATAAATCTCCACTCTAAGTGCATGGCAACAGATAGCAGTAGCAACCTCTTTTCGTGGCGGAAGGTTGGACTCGTGTATCATATCGTCCGAAAGCATCTTACTCATCAAGAAAAGGAAGACCAAGTCGTTTACTAGTGCCATGAAACGCATACCATTCCAAGAGGTGGATTTATATTTGTTTTCCAATCGGAAGCTCTAGGAAGTAACCAGCTACCCGTCCGTTGGTAGAATCTGATACGGTTCCTTAATCACAGCATTCTCCCATCGAAGGGCCATACTCAGTCCATTGATCACACGAAGGCGCAGTCCCTCCATCGTATTATACGTCGTGCACATCCCAATCTTCACATGCAAACACCCTTCTTGCGTCGTCGTGAACTCGAGCCACTTGAACGAATCGGCATACTCGAACGATCCACTGCGTTCAGCATGACGACGTAGCTCTGGATCCGACGGATTTAAACATGGTTCACCAATCACAAAGCCATTGTCTGTCACGAGACGGAAACGAAGACGTATGACACGCATGGACCGATTCTCGATCATCGGATGCTTCACATCCGTCACGACAACTAAAGCATTCTCATTAATACGCTGTAAAAGACGTTCTTGTACGACAGGTCGATGCAGATAGGATTTAGGCGATCGTTCAACATAGTTAAGTAAAGTCCAGGACGCTTCGATGACGTCATTCGGAGTGTAGTGTTCAAAGGTCTTGGAGAAACTCGCATAAAGCTGGTTCTTGCATGTCCTTTGGAAATGGACGTTCCATCCAAACGTCGAGACGGTCGATGGCACCTGCTCTTCACTCGACAAGGAGCTGCTTTCCGACCTGAGGTCGCTCATATCGTCACAAGGAGACTGGACGCCGATCTCGTCACTCGCTTCATACGCGTCAAACGGTTTCGCACCGCTGTCCAACGTAGCTATTTCATCTGCACATTTGCAAATCGCTTCGTCTGCCTCGGCCTGTGTGAGTGGGTTAAAGAAGAACTCATCCTCGAGCTGCGTCTGGTCTAGTTCCAAGTCTTTTTCATGGTCCGTCAGCACTTGTTGAAAACGCCGTTGGGCCTTTTGCTTCTCCGTCAGCATTCGCTCGAGCATATATCGCTCGCTTTGTAGTCGATGAGAGAGGTCAGCGAGCTCATAGTACCCCGACTCCAATGCCAATTGGTTCTTCGTCTGATACGCGAGTATTCCAGCCTTCTCTTCTTTGCTCTTGGCCACTAATGCATCGTACTTTTGCTCTAGATCTTGCAGCACACCTCTCATCTTGACTATATCATCCCGCTGACGCTGCCTCGCACGTCGCATGGACTCTCGATTGCGTTTACGACGAACTTCAAGTGGTGTCAGCTTTCGTTCTGGGTTTTCGCCGAGCTCTTGCTTGACTTCGACTGTGTCAATGGCTAGCCCAGCATTCGTGGACGCATGGGTTGTGTCTGATGGTGGCGTACATGTTGCTGGTGGAGGCATTTCTACCTTGACTGGTTTATCGACATAATTGATGTCATTCGGCACAGCCGTCAGCGATTCGGAATAGACATGCTCGGTCGTGTCTGAGGTCCACAATGCCTGCATACATTCATTGGCAGTGTTTCGATAGACCTCTGCAAACACAGACATGTCAATGTCCATCTCATCGTTCAGCATGGATGCACACGTCGTTCCTACTTGTATGAAGCGGATGTGCTCACTATGAGGGAGATGCCCGAATGACCTTCCGACAAGTCAGAATAACTATCATGAAGTCGATCATTCATTGGCTAAAAATACCCATTTCCCTAGCTTTTGATAGGATCCTTTCATACTCTGCTTCTCATCACATCTACGTACAATCACTTGCCAACGTCTACTCGACACAGGACCGAGCGCTACTATCGAAAGACAAGGTGTTGTGCATTTGCCAGTTCTCAGAACCATGGCATCTGGGCTTTTCCTTTACAGATCAAAAGTTTTCGCATCGTCCGTAATAAACAAACACACAAGTAGATAACCAACAAAACACGATTTCGAACAAACCCATGGCTTCGTCTGCTGGCACCTCGAGCTCGAATGCGCCGCAGGAGACGCCACCGCCGCCAGCGTCTTCGTCTGGGGCAAAGCCAACTGCTCTACCTCGATGCAGCGCCTGGTTTTCCCTCGACAAGATCAATCCGCTTGAAAAACGGATGCTACCCGAGTTTTTCATGCACGAAGACCAGCTAGCGTCGTCGCCAACGCCTTCCAAGACACCGACGATCTATATGAAATACCGCAACTACATGGTTCAGGCCTATCGCCAGCAGCCAGATGTATACTTGACGGCCACTGCTTGTCGACGTAGCCTCGCAGGAGACGCCTGCGCCATCCTCCGTGTGCACGAGTTCTTAACGCATTGGGGTATCATTAATTTCAGTGTCCCATCCCACAAACTCCCTCGATCCTATAATGCCAACTACAACATCCAACCTGCGAGTGCACCAGACTCGACGGACCAAACTTCTCCCATCGCTGTACTAGCCGAAGCGAGTAAAACGGACGATGAGAACGACGAAAGCCAGACAAAGTGCCAAGTCTGTGGCGTCCATGACGTCGCATTCACTTTATCAGCAGAAGCGAAGAGGCGTACAGCAGGCATGGCAGCTTCCATCGCTGGAAAGACTAACGGTAGCCACGAAAACACGTCTGGATCGAATGAAATGGCGATTGATGTATTTTGTGCTAAACCTGGAAGTGGCGTCTGTGTCGACTGCTTCCTCTCTCGCTCCTTTCCTGAAGGCATCTCAGCTTCGGACTTTGAACGTCGAAAGCATCAGCCAGAGTGGACAGAAGCTGAGACGACGGCACTCCTCGAAGCTGTCAACGTCGGAGCGAAGAACACGGAAAAAGGGTGTGACTGGAATGAAATCGCTGCCAAAGTCGAGACGAAAACACCGGAAGAGTGTGTCATGCATTTCCTCGAGCTCCCGATCTCGACACCAACACACCTCCCGACACGTACGACAGAGGCACCAACCGTTACAGATCGACCATATGAATACGCTGATGGGATGAATGGATCCGTCGTGGATCTAGCTAAGCTACTAGAAGACGTAGATCCGTTCGTGGCGAAAGCAGCAGCCAAGGCAGCTGTCCAAGCCATTCAACAGCTACATACATCTACTACATCGGACAATGGGAACGCAGATGTAAATGATGTACTAAAACAAACGGTGGAGTCTGTGGAGAAAAGTAAAGAAGAGATCGGGTATGATCCGTCGGGAGTCCACGACATCAAGGTGGAAGGTAGTACATCCAACGGACAGGATGTCGAGATGGAAGAGAAGGATGAAAAGACGAACGTATCGAAAGACACGATACAAGTCGCCAAGCAAGCAGCTGATGCCACTGCCGTCGGTCTACTAGCCGGTAGAGCCGACAACATTAGACGAACGGAAGTGGAGACGCATGGTCGAGACATGATGCTGGAACTTGTGCAGAATCAAGTGCGGCAGATGGAGCTCAAGATGAAGAAATTAGAGGCATTGGAGAAGGTGGTCCAGGCTGAACGGGAGGATTTGAAGAAGGAAAGATATGAGTTCTATCTAGAGAAACTCAAATGGTCGCGAGACCATGTAGGTGCCAAGAGATAAGCACATGACATGTGACTTCCTACGCTTCTCCATTTACACTTGTGTTATGTATGTCTTTTACATGTCGTACGATTGACAAGAAGTTGTGACAACGAAGATGGAACACGAGCTCCAAGTCGAAACGGTGTATGTGGACTATTACATGACTGCTCCATTGCCACGTGGGTCCTTGGATGGCTTGCCAGAGTCACCTTACTATGCGATGGCACGACAAGTACCTGTTATTCGCGTCTTTGGTGCGACTCCTGCTGGCCAAAAGACACTTGTGCATGTGCATGGCGTAGGATACTTTTATTAAATTGTATAGAAACCTTCCATTGATGAAATGACTAGGTGCTTCCGTACTTTTACTTTCGAGCAAGTGATGAAGATGATCAGGCGTTTAATGATCCGAAAGAATTGAAAAGACTGTTGCCATCGATTGCCATGCAGTTGGAACAGCAGATGAAGGACAAGAGCACGAGCGATCGGAGTCCGGATAGGTACATTGCCAAACTCTTGGTCGTCCAAGCGACTCCTTTCTATGGCTATACGCCACAGTCGAAACTATTCGTCCAAATCTTTGTATATAATCCGATTGGCATCGCATCCATCGTACAGCTATTGGAGAGCGAATCCATTGTTAACCGCAAGTTTCGAGCATACGAAGCTCATGTTCCGTATCTGTCACAGGTACACTCTTTCTTGTATCTATACTGGACCTAAAATAGTAATTAAATTGCTTTGTAGATGTATGCCGACTATAACATCGAAGGCATGAATGCCCTTCGTCTGCAAAACTACCGAGTACGGAAACCATCTCTTCTGTCGTTAGAACCAGATGAAAACTTTCACGTCACCTCCCGTTACGTTCCTCCACCAGCGTTCAGAAAGAATTGTTTCGATCGTCAATCTTCCTGTGCTGTCGAAGTAGATGTAGCAGCATCCCACATCCAAAATATCTACACAAACACTTTAGTAAGTCAGGATACAAATACATTAACGTACGTTCCATCCTTGGCTGCAATTTGGGAGGAAGAGCGCGTACGACGTGTTAAACGCGGCCTTCCTAGCAGTCCAGACCTGCCTTCGTCCATGTCACGAGACGAGGCAAATGGCTCAACGCCACAAGAACGATCTCAGTTCCTATCCCAATCTCATTTTCAGGATAAGATGAGACTATCGTTCCAGAAGGTTGTGAAAGAGATGAAAGGTCAGGCACAAGGCACTCTTCCAGCCACGAGCGATACAGTAGAGAATGTAGCGTTAGCGAATGCCATCCACCCTACGGACACGAAGGAAACAAATGTGATGGACACACAGTCATTCTCCTATAGTCAGTACGATGAAGATGCACAGGACGAAGTATATAACATACAGACGCGACATGCACAGGAAGATGAAGAGATTATTAAGATCATACAAGAGATGCATCAAGTAGAAGCATCTCAATCATCTGCAGAGAGTGACGCTGAGAATGCATCTATCGAAGACACGAGTGCAATCGAAGATTATGATTCAAGTTCAGCTGAAGAAAAGGAACAGAGTCAAGTGGAGGAAGAGAAGGAGATGAACGGCATTCTACAGTCTCAACGAGAGAATGAGACTGCTGCTAGTAGAGAAGAAGTAGAGAAGGAAGATACTACCTTCTTTGTTTCTCAGCGATGGTGGGAGACACCTGAGAAGCTTCCCAAGATAAAGAAGCGGCAGTTGACCCCGACAAAACGACGTAGTCCGAACAAGAGACGCAGGGCAAGCCAACCAACGGTACAATCCACTGAGAGTCTCGTTATCGTTATAAAAAGTAACACAGTGTCAATGTGGAGTAGACACCGAGTGTAGTGGACGTAGAGGATATTCTGTCTCCTCCTCCTTCTGCACGTACACCCTCCCGACTCTCAATGAGCAGTCAACAGACTGGACTTTTCGTTGCTTCTCAACCAACTGCCTCATCTACACTAACATCAAGACCTGTAGCACTTTTCAAGTCTACCCAAAAGGTATATAGATATGACGTCCCACCTCCCTCTTATCAAGAGCTCTTGCAGTCGTCATCCAAGCTCGGCATAACCCCCATGAAGGTATATTATCCAACTATCATTTAGGATACGCATGATACGATTAAGATCTCTTGTATAGTATCCACATGCGCATTATAGCAAAGCATCGGATGCTCCTGAGAAAGATCCATCGTATGGAGGCATCAAGTTCTCTGTTGGTCCGAAGCGATTGCGACCATTTGATACGAGTGAACTTCGTTGCTTGATGCAAACACCAGTGACAGAGCATTCACAAATAGAGGAAGTAGACATAGATAAAACATATTCCATGGCAGAAGTAAAAATGAATGTACGTACGAAAGAGATGAACGGTGGGAAAGTAAATAAAGTCCGAACGCCTGCTCGACTACCACCATCACGTACGGATGTCATGAAATGGGTAAGTACTGAAAAGCAGAAAGAGAACAAACCAAGTCGTGAAGTGTCAAATGAGACGAATGGAAACACTGGTACCGTGTCATCTTCAAACAATACGCCAACGTCCGACTCGACCATCACGTCCAATCTCACGCTTATATCGTTCGAATGCTTTGCAACGTCTCGAGAAGACTTTCTTCCTAATCCACAAGTAGACCCGCTTGTCTTTGTTTGCTACGCAGTCGAAGCACAGGAAGGTTTAACCGCTGCCAAGACGAAACAACAGGGGATTATTATAGTTCGAGATAGTGATACGGATGCGATGGACACAGATACAGACGAACAGGCAAATGCTAAAGTGAGGCATGAGGTCGTCGAGAGTGAAACAGCTTTATTAAGGAAAGTAGAAGAGTGTGTACGCGAGTGGGACCCAGACTTTTTTGTTGGTTTCGAAGTACAAACCGGATCCATTGGATACCTTGTCGATCGTGCTGCTCATCTCGAGGTACGTTCATCCTTGTATCGAATTGGATGAGAATAGCTAGACTAATGGTAACTTGAATGTGATGGCAGATGAACTTTATCCAGTCGCTTTCTCGACTACCATACGTGCCCATGGACCCTCGGAACGTCACGTTAAATAGCACAACGGGGGAGAGCGCAAACGAAAAGGACAAACAGTTGTCTATCGGAACGACGTGGGGTATGCGTAAAACTGCTGGCCTCTGGATACACGGCCGTCATATCCTAAATCTATGGCGAATGGCACGCTCAGAGGTTGTCTACTTGCTTACTATAGACAGTCGTAATATGCGTATTAACCTACTGCTACCTACAGTTAAAACTGGCAAGATATCCGTTTGAGATTGTCGTCAAGGAAGTTATGGGCATCGAGTTTCCAGTCTACTCCAGTCAGACACTGACAACGTGGTACCATGCTCGAGACCTAACTCGATGGAAGACGATTCGACATATACTACGTAAAGCTCGCATGAATCTGCGACTCTTAAAGAAGATGGAACTCATCACACGAACAAGGTACCACCTCAACTAATAGACATTCATACTCATCCTATTTACCTCCTTGGTATGCAAAGTCAAATGGCGAGACTCTTTGGCATGGACTTTTACTCCGTGCTTTCGCGAGGTTCCCAATTTCGTGTTGAAAGTGTTTTACTTCGTGTCACAAAGCGTTTGAACTACCTTCTCTTGTCTCCATCTCGTCAACAAGTTGCTTCTCAAGCTCCGATGGAATGCATTCCACTCGTCATGGAGCCACACTCGGGTTTCTACTCAGATCCCGTCCTTGTCCTAGATTTCCAATCTCTCTATCCGTCACTTGTCATTGCATATAACCTCTGCTACTCGACGTTTCTTGGTCGACTCGAGAATGGATTGGATGAAAAGTTGGAATCTCATCTTGGTGTGCTCGATTCCTTCTCTCCATCTATCGAGGGATTGTGTAAGAACCAAGACCAAGCTAATCTCAGTGGCAATGGTGGTATCTTCACTAGCAACGAATATCGCAGAGGTGTCGTCCCTGTGGTTTTACATGAAATTCTCAAAACGCGGATTATGGTCAAGGAAGCACTGAAGCAAGCGAAAGCTCGAGGTGAAAAGAAGCTTGAAAAAGTTCTCAATGCGAGGCAATTGGCGCTTAAGATGATTGCCAATGTGACGTACGGATACACTGCGGCAGGGTTCTCTGGACGCATGCCATGTGCACAACTGGCAGATGCTATTGTCCAAGTATGTCTTTCATCTTATTCCTGTCATCTCGCTTGCTCACCTTCTTTCCTTACCATGTAGACTGGTCGAAATACGTTAGAAGCTGCTGTTCGGATGGTCGAGTCGAATGCCGACTGGAATGCGCGTGTCGTATATGGAGATACAGATAGTATCTTTGTACAACTACCTGGTCGTTCGAAGGAAGAAGCATTTCGAATTGGAGCAGAGATAGCAGATAGTGTGACGGAAGCTAATCCAGCTCCTGTGAAGCTGCAGTTGGAGAAAGTATATATGGGATGTGTACTCGTATCGAAGAAGAGATATGCTGGTAGAAAATTTGAAAAGCCGACTGGTACGGGGGAAGTTGAAAGCAAAGGACTGGAAATTGTGCGTCGAGATTCTTGTGGTGTCGTCCAAACATCCATGCATCGTAGTCTAAGTATACTCTTTGCCACGAGTGATCTATCACAAGTCAAACGATCGCTACAAACGTTTTGGAAGAAGGTATTACGAGGAGAGGTTGCATTGAAAGAATTTGTTTTCGCAAAAGAAGTACGTTTGGGCACATATACCGAAGGAAGAGAGCCGCCAGCAGCTATTGTGAGTCTTAAACAGATGAAGAAAGATGCAAGAAGAGAGCCTCGATGGGCTGAACGTGTGCCATACGTTGTGGTGAACGGACCGCCGGGTGCAAGACTGATGGATCTTGTTGTATCGCCGCATGAGTTAGACGAACGAAGCATGAACAATAGGAAGAAGAAGCTGACGCTAAATTACCAGTACTACATTCACAAGCAGATCATTCCAGCGCTGGAACGGGAATTTGCCATCCTCGGAGCGGATGTAGCTAAGTGGTATCGAGAAATCCCTCGACCAAGTACGAAAGCACTTGGGAGGTTACCAGCTCCAGATACATCACTGCATCCAACAAGCGCCTACTCGAAATATGCAGCTTCCTCGACCATTGATGATTACTACAGTAGCAAGCACTGCGTTGTGTGTGGTAAATTAGGAACGATGACAGCCTGTAAAGATTGCTTGGAGCATCCACAGCGTAGTATCTTGGCATTATGTCGCATGACAAGTCGGAGGGAGATGCAGTTGGAGCAATGGCGAAAAGTTTGCTGGAGATGCGATGACCGAATGGCATTTAAAAGCTGTATGAACGTCTCTTGTCAGGTCTGGAATAACGCGAAGTTGGCAAGAGAGTCGAACGACAGGATCAAAGATGAGCTAGATACCACGCTATCAAAGATCGACCAAAGAAGCTCTGTTCAAGATTAACATTCAAGACGACGCTATGATTACATTCTATACGACTAATACACATCCACTTCATCTACGACTATTTTTATCGTCTTCCAGGTAGTCACTTCATGTTTGCTTATGAGATTAGTGCCACTGGCAACTCCAACTGCAAAACCGCCAACGATGGCAAGGGTCGAGAGACCCTTCAACACTGCCATAGCCTTACCTGCTTCTCATTCCTAGTCTTCTAATTGGCTTCCAGAACGCAAGA
>JAADVB010000443.1:0-10586 GCA_023334545.1 Salisapilia sapeloensis
CCGGCGTGTAGACAAGCCGCCGATCGGCCGTGCGCCTGTAGTCGCGTAACATGAATAAAACAGCTTAAGACGAACCGATCTCTCGTGTTAACTAGATACAACGCTCCTTCCGCCAGACCATGTGCATCGGTATGGAAGTTGGCTCGTAGTGGTGTCTGTATGTTTCTGAGCGTGTGTGGGAAGGGAGCACGTGGAGTTGTCTTTTCGCTTTGACTAGGCCTTTGACTTGAGTAAAGTATGAAAGCGCTTTTCTCAGGGCAGTCACTCTGTTGTTTTGTCGATAGCTCCAGACCAAAGTAGTTTTTCCTGTTTTCATCCAAAGCAGCAGTCCGTGACATCTCTCATTTCGACACTTTACAAGCAGCAAAGGTATCTATCATGGATAACTGGAAAGCGATGGCCAACCGAGCTGGGAACACGCTCTACTTTGCAGCAGAGAGCGCCGCGACCATGGGGAAAGAAAAAGGAATGCAGGCGTATGAAGCTGCTTCCAAAGTGAACTACGGACAGTATGCGCAGACGGCCAAGGAGCGTGTAGTTGGCACACAGGCCTATCAGTCAGCAGGAAGTGCTGCTACGGTCAGTCGCGATAAAGCCACGGCAGCGGCCGGCGTCGCTGCTTCTGCCGCATCGACGAGCCGACTTAAAGCCGCTTCTGCGTTTGTGATGGCAAAGAACCGCTTCGTCACTGCTGGAGCTGCAGCGGAGAAGGAGCCAGAGGCGCCTGCCGGTGGTGATGGTTTCTTCCGGTATGAGATGACGGAAGACGAGAAACGAAAGAAGCGTGCGGAGGCCAAGCGCCGTGCAGAGCGCAACGCTCGAGGCGTCCACAGCTCTTCTCGTTCGAAGGAGTCTAGCAGCTCTCGAAAGGATGAAAGTGCATCATCCGAGTCCAAAGCCAAGGAAGGTAGCTCTCGATCGAAAGACGCAAGTAGTCATGGCAAAAGCACGTCTCGGTCCGTTCGGCCAGAGAGTGGAAAGTCAAAGGAAGATAAGGCAAAGAAAGAGACAAAGACAAAGGAATCCAAGACGAAAGAAAAGAGCAAGTCAAAGGACGAATCGGTGTCCAAGGAGGACAGCAAGTCCAAGGACGAGAAGAAGAAGAAGGGCCTCTTCCATCGGAGTAAGACGACGGAAGCGAGCTTCTAGTTCTGCTCCAACATAATTTCAAATCAAATGAACAGAGTTGAGTGTCTACACACTTGTCTATTTACTATTGCTTCACATCCGACTCACAAGGCTGCTTTCGGGGCGCTCGACAGCCCTCGACGCTTGTAGAAGAGGATGTACGCTGCGTTCGTCTTGACTTGAGAGGCGCTCGCAGGCGTGACACTTGCGTCGTCAAAGTTGTACCAGCCAGGATACGCCCCATTGTCGCTCCAGCTGCGCGCAAAGGCAGTGTAGTGTCCAAAGCCCATGCTGCCAAAGTGGTTCGTGACGCCGAACAGGTCGTACTCCATGCTCTTACCGCCCCTCCGAGGCTCGAGGCAGTAACTGGCCATGTCCAATCCTTCCAGTGGGAAGTCCACATACGCATCTAGTTTATCCCGCAGCACTTCGTTACGGTATTCAAACCTCTTGAGTGACAAGATAAGTACGTCCGGGAGACTCCACACTTCGAGCGTCTTGCGTGCCGGTACGTGGTCTTTACAGTTGGAACAGTACCACAGGTTGGCTTCATCTAGCGTCTCCGACTGGGTGAACTTCTTGAAGCAGTCATCCAGTGTCAGCTTCCCACCGGTGGATCCGCGCAGCTCCTGCACGCTACTGTCGTCCTTGATCTTCTCCATGTGAGGTCTCGGCTGAGCATCCGACATGCAGATGTCCTGAGGCCATGAGAACGCCAAGTACGTCAGGTCTTCATTACTGCGAAGGAAGTTGGTGCTGTAGAGTCCTGTCGTCTGGTTCGAATGGTCTGCCTGGGTAAATTCGGAGACAGAGACAGAGTCATCCAACGGAACTGCTTCGTCCTTGACGATGCTGCCGTCTCGGTCGCACACACGGAGGTTGGTTGCCACTTGCTCCAGCGAAATGTCCAACGGCGCCTTGGACGCTACTCTAGACTGCAGTTGCGCCTGCAGCTGTTTCACCAAGTACTTGCAAGAGGACTTTTTCGACAGGGGGATCATGATAGGATCTCCGACAGTCGACGTGTCGATGCGGTGGTAGACAAAGGCGTAGCTGAGCTCTTCCTCGTCTTCATACGACGCAGGTTCCTCAATTTCATACAGCACCAGTCGGTCTTCGTCTCTCACTCGGACTAGACGCTCCATGTCTCCCACCAGTCGATACACCATGCTCTGGTAGACGTCTACCACGAGCAAGTCGGCTGCGGTTTCGACGCCGCACTTGTTCGCCACTGCTCTCTTGAGTGTCAACATGCTACCCTTCTTCGGTACTTCCACAATGTACCTCGTCGTGTCCTTGTCTTTCGACGCAGGTACGAAGAGTACTTCCATCTTGCGACTCGACTGCGACGGCAGCTCCAACTGGATGCAGTTGTACGGGTCGAACGTGATGCTCACTTTGCCACAGTCCGGACACACGACGGTGCTTTTGAACTGACCCTGGACGTAGTCTACCAAGATGCTGCGATTTCTCAAGAGATGCCTCTTCCATGCTTCATCTGCAACAATCACGTCCTTGGTCTTGCCGTCTGACTCCATTGTTTCCGTATATGGTTTGTGCTCCACGCGATTCAAGTCTTCGTGTAGACCGTCCACAAGGTACGCCAGTAGTTCCTGCGCATCGTGCTGCTGGAAACCAGAAAAGCGAGGCGCGAACCTCGACACCGCTCGTTTCAAGGCAGACGGCGTCGTGTACGAGTCGCGGCCAAAGTACAGCTCTTTCATCAGCCCTTCGTACGCGTCGACGAGGTGGCCGCCCGTACCGAGGACATTGTCTCTGTTCACGTCGTCCTTGAATGCATTGGACAAAAAGTACGTTGTCAGCGGCTCCACGTGGCTGAGGCACTGGAGCGCCGAGTTCATAAAGCACGTGTTCCCGACGTTACGCAGACCCATCTTGCCACGTCGCTCACTCTCGAGCTCTGCCAAGACAGCCTGCTCCTTCTCCGCATCTGGAAGAGAAGACTTGCAGCTGGCCTTGTGCCATTTCCAGTGGGACGTCTGACACGCTGTGCCGCAGTACCAGAGCAATTGGCAGTTTCCACAGCGCTTGAGAGAGGCAGGAGCACGACGACAGGCGGCACAGAACTTGGGAATGATCTGACTACCGCTCGACTGTTTCTTCACTACTTTCTTCGGAAGTGGTGTGGTAACCTCGCTCTGACTTACTCCCTTCGGAGTTTCTTCCTCGACTGCTCCGTTCTCAGTCGTGAGCTCTGGGTAGACATCCACACGATTAAACGCGGTGCCTAGATCACTGTCTCCTACCTGTATGACGAACCTAGCAATGGTTGGACCACCTCCGTACCAGCATGTCAATGCATTCCATACCTCCTCTGGTAACAACATGTAGTGATACTGCTCTTTTAACTGTGGTCGTAATGGACCACCCATGAGGTCATCCAGTGGTGTATCGGAAGAAACGTGGAGTAGCGGAAGGTTGTTTAGTTTACTCGGCGGAGAGCTGTCCGAGATCTCATCCCTATCGTACCCAACGAACTGACACCATCGCTCCCACCACTTGGCAGCAACGACGTATCGTTTTTCACCTACCTGCAGACCCTGCTTATCCGCCTGATCCATCAATTGCTTCACCACTTCTCTCTGTTTCTCCGGAGGTGGCGGAGAAGAGACCGTCGGATCGACACTCGTTGGAGCCCCATCCTCCTTTCCATCATTCCCATTCGCATGAGGCGTAGGCTTATTCTTGCCCTTCTTGGTCTTTTTCGTTGGTTTCCGACGAGGCTACAGATAGATATAGAGCATTAGTGACATATCCACAGCACAATTGTCGGTCATACTACCTTGGCCATCCTGATCTGCTGCCAATTTGATCCGATCGCTACGGTGCGTTGGTCGGTGGGGTTTTGAATTCAATCAAGTACGTTTTGTGACATTTGAGTTATTCACTTCGGTACTATTCACTTCAACCTCCGAGTCTGAAAAATCATGTTTTTTCGATAGCGAACGGAAGAGATTCGTACGTCATTTCGACTTTGCGCACGCACCGCACACGTCTCAAGCATGGTGCTCTGGGGCGGACAGGACTATGAGTCTGTGCCGCAAAAGCTGAGCGAAGTGAGAGGACTCGTCATCCGACAACGACCGCAGCCGCTGGAAGTCGTCGCTCAAGCTTTCCAAGTGCCGTATGAGGCAGCGAACAAGTACAAGATATCAGTCTTGCCGACGAACAAGGTCGTGAAAAATAAACCGAGCGACCCGGATGGATGGGAGCCGACGTCAGATGAGCTAGATGCGCTCGATACGTTCCTCTTTGCCCACGAACGCAGCAGTTTTATCATCCGGACGGCCCTGACCTTCCTGGGATGCTGCCATAACATCCGACCGTTCAAGCTCAACTTTTCTGTTGCAAGAGGCGGAAACGTGTACGTTGCACAGCGGCCGTTCCGACTGGGTGGATGGTGCTGCCAGCCGATGGAGATGAGTGTGGATGCCATGGAGGAAGGTCGAGTCCGACATCTCGGTCGAGTGCGTGAAGACTACGCGCCATACATGGTCAAGTGCTGTCTCAGCTGTGTATGCTGCACCAACTACGCATACGTCGAGCAGGCGACAGAGATTGAAGGCGAGTACGAGACCAAGTACAAGTTCCGCGTCAATCGCGGTTGCTGCGGCCGAACGAACAATTGCTGCGGAGGAACTTGCTGCCAAAACGATGCCGTCTATGACATTTTAGACAGCAACGGCAAGGTCGTAGCGCACTTGCAACAGACATTTGCTGGCGGGAAGAACGCATGGTTGGGTGCCGTCTTCCGAACGGTGCTCGAGTTCAACTCGTACTTGCTCGAGTTCCCGCCCGAGTCAACGGCGGAGGAACGGATCCTCCTGCTCACTACGCTCTTCCAAATTGAATTTACCTTCTTGGATTAGAGAAAGTGGATGCGAGACGCTTGTACGACGGTGAAGAGAGTGCAGTGGGCGTATGGCGCAGGTCCATTTAAATTTCTTTGTGCATAAACAATAAACCCTTACTTTTGTTCTACATCTTAAATGTGGCTGCAGCGGTTCTTTTCGAAGCGTAGTGGACTACTATTGGATATCTTGTAGTGAAGAAATGTAGATTATGCCTGGGCTACCATAATATAAGCTCAGTCAAAGTGCTAATATGCTATGGAGAAAGAGCTGACACGACCAGATTTAATTCTCTTCATGTCATGATATGCATCCGTGTGAACATCATTGTTTCAGAAGGCATGGAAACGATTCTGGAGTAGCAATAATCTTTATCAGGATAGAAGGGATCGATTATTAGGTGTTCACGTGAACTATTATTATGCAGAGTGATACGCAGGCCTTCAAGGATATGGAAGAGACCTTGCGGTTTCCTGACTCTGGTCCATTAATTACGCATTCTGGTCTTCTTCGATTCTACATGCACGAAAGATGAATATGGGGATACAGCTTGGAAACTTTAATTAGAACGGATTTGCACAGAAACATGGAGACGAATGTCTGAGTTTCGATCCTAGATTTGTTCAACTTACTCTAGACGTTTATTCACAAGATAGTCTCTATTAGTTACAACGAATTGCGCTAGCTAAACATATATATACAAGTCCCTGACCAGGAAAGAAATAGGTTACCAAACGAACATACTCGGGACGTATTGTAATGAACAAGGCCGAAGAGAGCTACCACGCTACGTACACTCCTCCTCAAGATCGCATTCAGCATCAGAAAGGAGTCGTGAGAATGTTTGCATATAGCCGACAACAATCTATAAAAACTAATCCCCTCAAGCCATCGAATGTAGTTTAAATTCAACTTGATTAGATGATGTCGATTGCATCCACACTAGGTTATTCATATTCGCTTTGATTTTCCCTGGATAAACGAATTTGATGGCTCTATCCATTTCAGTTGACGTAATCTGGCAATGGAGCAACATCTTAACCAAGCACCATGGCTTATCGCTTGTATTCGTCGACCGAGACCAAAAACCATAATAGACGAGTATACTTTATCTGAGTAAAAATTTCATTAGCAGCTTCCTTTGAGACATCAGGGTTGCACGTCAGAGTGATTGGCGAGATGTCAACGTGCAAAACAGTTGGTGCAGGTAGAAGACGCAGACTCCAGCATGCATCGACTCGGACTGCCATTACCAGGCACACAACTCAGCGTTTCTCGGGCTTAGACTATTTCGAGGAAGCAGTACGTGCATGCGTACCGAAGCAAGCAGAATTAGTTTTAAACAAAGCGCACACATTTCCTTGAAGGCATTAGCTGTTTCAGCGTCGTGCACGAAACTTCGCAGACCATTTTTAGATCCAAATCCATCCAAATCGATCTCGATCGCATAAGATCGAATGCTTTTTTCAACGCTTCTTACTTGATCGATTGTTTATCTATGCAAAGTCCGTTTGCATCATCCTAAGATGAAACGACCGAGTTGGTCTACCTCACAAATAAATTTACGCTCGCACAAGCAAAGCAACCAACCAATCTACTATGTCTGAAACGCGCACCGTCAAAGCCTACGCCGCCTTCGAGGCCAAGGGCGACTGCAAGGAATGGGAGTACACTGCTCCTCCTGTCGGTCCGCTCGACATCGAAATCAAGATCTCCCACTGCGGTATCTGTGGTACGGATATCCACACCATCGACAGCGGCTGGGGCCCTACGGAATACCCGTGTGTGCCCGGACACGAGATCGTCGGCACGGTCGAGAAGGCCGGCGACAAGGTCACCCGCATGAAGGTTGGTGACCGTGTCGGAGTCGGCTACCAGCAGTGGGCTTGCCTGAACCGTGACAACGATTGCAACAAGTGCAAGCGCGGTGACGACAACTACTGTCCGCGCTGGGTTGCCACGAACGCCAAGTATGAGAGTGGCAACACCGCCCACGGCGGTTTCGCCGATTACATCCGCTTGGAGAACAACTACGCGTTCAAGATCCCGGACAACATCAACTCGGACGTGGCCACTTCTCTCATGTGTGCCGGTGCCACGGTCTTCACGCCATTGCACCGCATGGGAGTGAAGGAGGGTGACCGTGTGGGTGTCGTTGGTATCGGCGGTCTTGGTCACTTGGCTCTCCAGTTCATCAACGCCTTGGGCGCGACGCCGATTGCCTTCTCTCGTTCTGCCGACAAGGAGAAGGAAGCGCGCGAACTTGGTGCCAAGGAGTTCGTCAACGTCAGTGACGAGAACCAGGTCAAGAACGCCAGTGAGAGCTGCGACTACTTGCTCTTGACGGCCAATGCCACGGACATGCCGTACGACATGTACCTGTCTTTCTTGGACGCGCGCGGTACCTTGGCGATGGTCGGTATTCCGGAAGACCAGGTCAAATTCATCCCGTTCATGATCGTTGGCTTCGGCAAGAAGGTAATGGGCAGCAAGGTTGGTAGTATCGAAGACATCACTGCCATGCTGGAGCTTGCTGCTAAGAAGAACGTTCGCCCGATCATCGAGAAGATGCCCATGGAGAAGGTGAACGAAGGATTGCAGAAGGTTCGTGACGGCAAGGCTCGCTTCCGTTGCGTGCTTGAGAACAAACAGTAAGCCTTCGGGTATTTAAATATACGAAACCAATTCGAGCACAAGAACGGTTTTGTTTGGTTAGGAGCTACAAGTATGCAGTGCAGTGCAAACATACATCCCGTATAGGTCTTCATCGTATTCATGTCCGAGGTGTGAGCAGCTGAGCTGATAATGATTGTGCGTTTCTTTTGCGAAATTGGCAACTCATCTAGGTCGAGGTAGCACACATAGTAAGTGCCCCAATTTGGAGACAGTATTGACAAGTACATACAAGCAGCACATAGCATTCATAGTACTGTATCGTCCGGAAGGTACGCAGAGCTGTACCTGTGCTTCATTAGGTTGTCTGCTTCTGCAGAGCTGTTGGTAGCTCGTTGCATGTATTGTAGTTCATTTGAAGTTAGGGTGTCTTCTGGGAAATGTATGTCAAAACACGTACCTTTAATAATCTGCGTGTCATTAGAAAATTCTAGTGATTACTGAATCCTTGTGACCCTCAAAGTCAACGTGGATAAGTGAACCATAACGACATTTCTTTTTGTAAAGTGATATCAAGTTCCTAGATCAATAATTTTGGCTTTATCTTTCGAATTGCATTGGCTTGACTATTCGACACGGTTTGTCATTCTTTAGCAAAACTGGTAGATTGAAAACGTGCATAAGGAATACATCAATCGAATACTTGTCATGCTCTATCTCGTGTTCTTAAAGTCCTCTAGTGTGCGCGTGAAAGTAGATGGCATCGAGTCGATGTCATTTTCTTTTCTTTCTTTTCTTTTCTTTTGGCAAAGGAATGTCTGACATCAAAAGCTAAAAATGTCGAAGGAAGACATGCCTATGCTTTCGCAGGCTGTGCTCTTCGTTGTGCGGCACAAGGACAGCATTGCAGGGCTTCACCACGTCACCAAACTACTGGATGCATTTCTAGACTATTCGATGCTGGGTTCTGCTTTGCAGGCAGCAGAGAAGGGCTGCTGGCGCATCGTTCAAAGGCGCATCGAGGACTATTGTGAAGAGTTGCGTTATCACGACTGGAGCATGATTCTAACCGCTGCAGCCAAACAGCAGCGACTGGACATGCTCCAGCTCTTACGACGTGCATTTGCTCAGTACAATTATTTTCCAAAAGAAGTTTTAAAGTCGGCAGCATCCACAGGGAACCTGGAGCAGCTACAATGGGTAATGGAGCAAACGCTGCCTCTATGGTACTCTGTTGCAGCAACAGAAGCAGCTTTTAAAAGTCAACTAGAGGTTTTAAAGTACTTGTACAAGAGAAACGTTGTATTTAATAAGTACCAAGTGGCCACCCAGGCTGCTTTCAATGGCGATGAAGCACTCATGCGGTGGGGAATGAAGAATCTTTTATTTAACGAAGTGGATTCAGACAGTCTTGTTGAAAATGCTGCTGGCAACGGACAAGTAAGTATGCTACAGTACCTGCACGAGCTCGGCATTACGCCAAAGACATCGAGCGCTGTCGAGCGAGCCGCTTTGCATGGTCAAACGTCTGCGGTCAAGTGGCTCCTTGACACTTATCATCTCCAAGTGACTTCTACTGCCTTGGAAAACGCAGCCACAAACGGCTATTTGGATTTGGTGGTGCTCTTCCATGAAATGGGCGTTTGTGCAAGCTCCCTCGCGATGGACAATGCTAGTGCTATGGGAAGCCTTAATGTAGTTCAGTATCTACATGAACACTGTGCAGGAGGTTGCACGACAGATGCAATGGACAAGGCAGCAACAGAAGGTCACCTGACAATGGTACAATGGTTGCATACACATCGGCATGAAGGCTGCACTGCGAGAGCAATGAATGGAGCAGCTGGTAACGGCTATCTCTCCGTTGTAAAGTTCCTCCATGAAGAACGAACGGAAGGAGCGACGACGAAGGCGATGGACGTTGCTGCTCGGAAGGGACACTTGGAAGTGGTAATCTGGTTGCATGAGAACCGGTCCGAGGGTTGTACGATCAGCGCAGCCAATCGAGCTGCTATGGCTGGTCATGAAGAGATGGTCGGATGGCTTGTTGCCAACCGATCGGAGATTGCACCCATGAATCTGATGGAAGCAGCGGCGGCCTGTACTACAAAGGACATGGTGCCGTGGATTCATGGCATGTACTCAGGTAGTTGCAGCTCTCGCGTCATGGACATTGCGTCTGAGAGAGGCAACCTGTCTGCTGTCCGGTGGCTGCATGAGCATTGTCAAAGAGGATGCACTCGGTTCGCCATGGATGCAGCTTGCTTGAATGGACACCTGCAGGTCGCCAAGTTCTTACATAAAAATCGATCGGAAGGAAGCACACCGTTGGTGCTCACCAATGCTGCTGCGATGGGGAAACTAGATGTGGTGCAGTGGCTCAAGGAGAATGGAATCGCGAGTATCACCAAGGACGCTATCAAGCTGTCTGCGAACAATGGACATCCAGAGGTATCCAAGTGGATGCTAGAACAGGACGGTGATCGGTTTTATACGATGGATAAGTTAGATTGGAACGCCATGGCTTCTGAGACGGACTTGAAGCTGTGGCTCCGGCTGCATCGACGAGACCCATAAGTCTGTTTCCAAAAGCACACTAAGATAATTGAAAGAAGTACAGACATTGTTCTTGTTTCCGACGGTTACTGGTAACATAGCATCTACTGCAAACCATACTAGTTTTCCAGCACGCACCGGTAGCGCACGGTGTTCTCACGGACCATTTGCACGCCTTCGTTCACCTTGGACATTGGTAACTTCTGGATGATCGGACGAACGTTCTTCTTCGCGGCGACTTCCAGCATCTCACGGATTTCGCTGACGGATCCAATCTTGCTGCCCATGAGACAACGGCCCATCGGAACCAGCGTGAATGGAACAAAGTTAATCTTATCTTCAGGCAAACCAACCATCACCACGGTGCCACGAGGACGAACGTAGCTAAAGTACTCCGCATAGGGCATGTTCTTCGCG
>JAADVB010000444.1:0-10402 GCA_023334545.1 Salisapilia sapeloensis
AAGGTGTCAGCGAGAGATCTTGTACAATTCGTGCCATTCAGCAAGTACCGAGACGATCCGACACGTCTAGCGAAGGAGGCGTTGGCGGAGATTCCTGCTCAGGTATCTCAGTACTTCAAGATCAAGAACATTCAGCCAAGGATTATTCGTGGCTAGTGGACGTTGACGGTCATAACGGTTCCGCGTGGGTTCTCATCTTCGATAAGTGCTATGTTTCGAGAGCATTTTGCGAAATCCACATTTTTCATTTTAATTGTGTTGCGTTAAGTTTTTTCTCTTCTCAAGGCAGCATATTACTTAGTGGTATTGCTGTTGGAGAGTGCTAGTGTCCAAATAAGGCAATTATGAAACGGTTTCTTACTTTGATACATTATAACATTACGCTATGCTTGCTCAATACGGATATTATGTAGACTTGAAATTGAGTGCTTTCCCATGATTATAGAGTACTTTCATGCTTAGAACTATTCAATGGGGGAATCAAAGTATAAAGATCGCGCAGAAGTGATTAGTAGTCTGTACCTATGATTACCTTCACCGGGCTACAGAATTGTCGGACCTTCCAGATTATCAACATCCAATATGTCCAGATCAGTTACCTTCGGAGGTAGCTGATGAAAAATATAAAAATCAGACGACCAAAACATCAGTGCTCAAGACATGAACTCATAAGACAATTTTCGGCAACTTTGACACCCCTATTGCTCAGGATAGGAAGACCTGTAGATTTCCATTGCTCTTTCTTTTTCATTTTGGATATCCTGTAGCCAGTAGTGTTTAACGGAAATGATAAATTCGCAGGAGTAAATGATATATGAATGGTTTGAAGGTTAAGATTTTTGCGTACTCTGTCGCAAGTGCTCCGAGAAAACTTAGCGATAGTAGCCATATCTAAAGTTCACACATACCTGCACGATTTTATCAATTCGTTGAAGTACGATTCTAGCGACGCCATGTTTATAATAATATAAATTGATCGACGAGTTTTATACTTAATACCCTCTTTATAATAATAAATCAATTTAAAAAGGTAGAACAGGATATATTCAACGATCGGTCTCGCGATACCAACTTCTTGGCGGACTTCTTGGCGATTGCCAGCCGAAAAGCCTGACTTACAAGCCATTCTATTCATACTTGGTCCTAAGTTCAAACGCCTCCTGCTACACTCGGTTTCTCGGTGCAATTTCAATTCAGCCACGAGCAAATCCAAAGAAAAGAGAAAGAATTCGCATAAATCATGCTGAAAGGAACAGACGAGCGTGCAGCTCTCTTAGGCCAGTCTGCACACCATAAGCGCGACTCGAACCGCTTCGCGCTTGTAGTTGCCATTAACGTTGTACTACTCCTCGGTCTTGCGTACACTGTGTATGTGTCACAGCAAACATTGGCACTGATCGAATCACAAGATAGTGCAACTACAAGACTTGCGCAATATACTGCCGCATTGGACAAACCACCACCCACATTGCCATTCACAAGCAATAGCGACGTTAAGAGTGATGCCAAAGTATTAGTAGTATATGCCAATGGGCCACACTTGGATAAGCTGACTAATGCGGTCGTGGAAGGCATATCCTCGGTCCTGGTCAACAAGTCTGATGTCCGTACTCGACCTGTTTCGAATGCATCATTCACAGAAGACGTTCTATGGGCTGATGCAGTTATACTAGGTAGTCATGTGATTAACGCCAACGTCGAACCCAAGGTCCATGATCGGTTTAATCTGTATTTCGCTCTATGGAAACTGACGTACTATTAACGAAGTAGATGACTGAGTTCCTCAAGACCTGGTCTCTGCAAGCAGACTTAAGCCACAAGATCGGTGCTGTGTTCGTGACTGGCGGAGGCATTTCTGCTGGAGAAGAGTTGACGATGGTGAATTTGCTGCACTCGATGATGATCTTTCGCATGATCATCGTGGGCGGCGAAAAGTGGACGAGTGCATTTGGAGCGTCGGCAGTTGTTGCGGAGGGGCCTTTCAAGTCGTGGCAATCGGATGAGGAGGATCATCTATCATCGCTTGTGTGTCATCCTAGCGATCCGAATGATATCTCTGACATATTCCGAAGTAAGGCGATTGGACTGGGTAAACGTGTGGCTTCCCTGGCTTCCTTGCTACACGAACATGTTGCCAAGGCCCACTTATAAACGCGGTTGCGTAAAAGCACGTTTTACTAAGCTCTAAAGTTTTATCATTGTTAAAGTATCCGCAAATCCATCAAGTTGGCGCATGCAACTGTTCTAAGCACTCGATGTGCTTTTTTCGTATTGACTGAGGTATCTAGTGGATGTCTCAAACGTCCAGAAAGTAATGGCAGCACCTGGAACACCTCGAGAGAACGCAGCTTGCCACCCTCGGAACAAATGGGATACGCCGTGCTGTCGGACAAGGCGAGAGGCGGTTTGGATGGTACCTCCACGGGCCTTGGCGTCAGTCTCGACTTGGATGAGCGATTTGATGGTATCGAACGGGAGCGCAATGGACCAAAAGCTGATTCCCCCCGCAGCCCCAGACAGGAGCAGCACACTCGTGTCTCCGAATGCTTCTGTGCTACCGAGATGAGCTTTTGCAGATTCGTATCCTAGAAAGTAGCATGCAACGCCTAGCGAATCGCGCAATATAGTTGTGATGACACCTCTCCATAGCGACAGCACACCTTCGGTCTTGACCACTTTAGCAAGACAGTCTATCGCCCCACCATATTTCCGACTGGCGTTAGTCTCGTCGAACTGGACTTGCAGTCGATTGCGCACGAGTTCGACAGGTGTCACGAGGAAGGAGTTGACTGCGCCAGCAATCGCGCCGCCGATCAAGGAGACGCTCGAAGGCGTTAGGTGGGAATAAAAGGGCATAGTAGGAAGAACATCCGTGCGTAGTGCGGAGGAAGTGGTGAAGATGACGGACTTGTAGACTGCCTGGCTAAAAAATGGCGGCAAGAACCCTTTATAAAGGCCAGCGACGGACTCTTGCCGGATCGTCCGTGATGCGCAATGGACGAACCCCCGGAATCGAGATGGCGACGTCTGAAGTCTCGTACGGATCGTATCGAAGGGATGACAGACGACCACACTTGCCATGCCTGACACAGAGCCCGCGAGCACCGAGCGCGTCCATGGCGAGATGCGGATGTCCATTCTTGTTCGGCGAAGACGTTGTCGTGTGTTCGTTAAACACTATTTTAGCACACGACCAGAAACATGGGCAAGTGGACTCCGTTCGCCGCAGCGCTGCTGATGGCTGTCTTGGCTCTCTCTTGGCCGTACATTGAAGACCAACTGCGGGCAAGTGGCATGGGATGTCCGTGGCCGTTCA
Source organism: Salisapilia sapeloensis (assembly GCA_023334545.1). NCBI lineage: Eukaryota > Oomycota > Peronosporomycetes > Peronosporales > Salisapiliaceae > Salisapilia > Salisapilia sapeloensis. Next base: position 3,317 of record JAADVB010000444.1, read on the forward strand.
GCCAGCTAAAGTACCTTTCCGCCCCGGTGGAACAACCGATACAGGCTGAGACGAGTGACCTCGCCAAGTTCACGGCGGAGGATCTGCTCAAGTATGACGGAAGTGACGAGGATCTGCCAATTCTACTATCCATTGGCGGCAAAGTACGACAACTGCATCTTCATTTGTAAGGTGTGATTCTAAGCGATTGTTTATACAGGTGGTGGACGTGACGTCGGGAAAGCGATTCTACGGGAAGAAGGGTCCTTACAAGCAGTTCGCTGGTCAAGTTTGCACTCGAGCGCTTGCGTTGGGCTCCCTTAGCGCTGAAGACGTGAGCGACGACACGAGCGACTTCACGCCGGAACAAAAGAAAGAATTAGACGAAATCAAAGCATTCTACTACGACAAGTACCCTGTGGTCGGTCAGCTCATCTAAGGAATACAAAAACATGGCACCGACGCCTTGGCTCACAATCGTTTAAGCTACGCAGCCACTTTGATATGGTTCACTCTAGCTCGTACGAGTATAATACTTCTTGCCCAAGTTCCTTGCGACAAACTTTCGCGACGTCCGTGCAAAGTGCTCGAAACCTCCCATTGGATTGTCGCGTCGGTGCTGCCGCAAGCAACATCCAAAGCTGAAAGACATGCTCTCGGTCTTCTGTGGGTAGATGAATCAAGCCTAGCTCATCCCCTCTCGTCACGACCGCTTGGCGGAGTGTCATCACGAAGGATTCAAGCGCGTTGTAAGATTCGAGTAACGCGAAGAAGAGTCGTGCGACGACGTCCAGGAGCATGCTTGGGCTTTTAACGGACACAGCCGACAGAACTATATCGATCCAGCGTGCACCTTGGTCTGCTGCGACGACACATTCGTCAATTTGAGTCATGAAAGCTGCGAGCTTTCCTTCCCGCTCGCTCACAAAGTAGGTGAGAAACGTCACAACGGAAGTGGTCGACAGTCTTTCCTGGTTGCCAACGCACATTAATCCCAAGTCAATGGCTGTCTGCAGGTCTGACGATGCAAAGACGGCTCTGGGACAGAACAAGAGGCATCTGTAGAGAAAGTCGTAGTAGCACCGCAATAGCTCAGGCGAATCCTCGAGGGATCTTCCGTAAAAGTGCTGGAACGCCGTTTGGCTTAAACCATGGATGAGTGAGCCAATTGTCTGTTCCATGTCGCTATGGTCATTAGTTAGCTTCCCGAAGACGTCCACCAGCGTGCTAGCACATTCAACAGGAGCAATATAATGGAAGTGGCCGAAGACATGTACGATCTGAGGCGCAATCACCGGTAGTTGGCTCGACAGACTCTGTCGCAAAGTACGAAAGCACCAGCTATAGAGCTGGAAGAGCGCATCGACGACATCTGCGGTGTCCGTGAGCTTCTGGGAAATTGGTTCCAGCAACGGCCACATCGATTGCACGGCCAACAAGGTGACATTGGTGCCCCCGGCGATATCCGACGGAGCGTCCAGGAAACGGATGACCGTCCCAAGCACTCGGAGCTCGTTCGTGACAAGGATGTCTGCACCTTCAGTCCGTGCAATCTGTCCGTCGAGCACTTGCTGTATGCGGTCGATCGAGATGGCCAGTACGTTTTGTAAGATGATGGAGCAGTTGGGGGATACTGCAGCTACACGAATGAGACCTTCGACAACAAGCATACGGCTTGCAGAAATTCGACTTTCTAGACCAAAGTGACGCAAGGTGCTTGTGAGCATCTCTGGATTCATTTTAGATGTTGCATCCGAGCATTTGGTTACGACATGCATGAAACTCTTTGCAGCTGCATACTGACTTTTTTCGTACGTCATTGCTCGGTCTAGATACTCTAAGACAGAAGTGATGACATCCACGGCTTTAGACGAGGTCACGAGGGTCTTTAACCACGCACTAAGCTGCCCCAGGAGTGCAGATGTTGTTGACAGCAGCAGCGCATTGTCAACGCGCCAATTCATGACGGCAGTCAGCACTTGGGTCACTAGCACCTCAAGCGGCTCGCCTTGTTGGCAGCTCTCTAACCGAGAGCACACCTCCTTTCCTGTGGCGCACAAGGCGAAAACAGCCGACTCGGTGGCAGACCAGCTTCGACCGACACTTGAGTTCACAACATCCAAAATATATTGGACATACTTTTCCTTGAGCAGCGCAAATATGCTAAAGAGAACATCCTGAAGACCAGACGCTTCGCTTCGATACGCTTCCAAGTCGTCGACATCCATGTCATCCATCTGGCCTGCGTCCTCTGGATACGAGCACTGGCGTAGAAGGACGTAGAGCAGTCTGGTAAAGGCATCTTCTCTGTAGAAAACGTGTCTGTCGGCAACGGGCCCTTCTTGCGCCGAAAGCCAAAAGTCCAGCGTTAAGGACGCAATTCGACGACGAGGCTGGGCTGACAACGACAGCATGATGTTTCCGAGACCGACACTGAGTGATTCTGGCGCTGACCCCTCAACGACCCATTCGACGAAGCAATCTGTGAATTCGGTGATGAGGCTTGTGAGTGCGTGCATCACTTCTTCGTCGTCGGTATTTATGGCTGTCTCACAGGCAGGCGTAAGCTGCAATAGGCGCTCTGCAACGAACACTTGTGCGTCCTCTTGATGGAGCGACGGAGGGTACTCGCTAACAGAGAACATTGCAGTTAGTGCATTTGCCACGAGAGGGAGCTGATGCGCATTTGGATCACGCATCCAGTCAAGCAACGCAGAAAGTAGGTCCTGCTGGTCCGTGAAGATCGTCCCAAGAGACAGAGCCGATCGCGAGACCCACGTTTCAAGGCAGAGCAAAGCTTCAGTACGTAGCTCGACCGACAGATCGCCAGTCTGTAGTGCGCGTGATATGATCGAAATAATATCTAGACTGCAAGACCTCAGGTACATTTCGTTGGTTTCGCGAGTGGCGTACGGCATGTCGCATTCGTCAAGCTGCTCATACAGATGTCTTGAAAAGGACAAGAAGAACAAGACCTTCGTGTCAGCTCCTGTCTGTGCATTAACCCGAGCTAGATGAAGCTGCGTCTTACACTTGTCAATCGACGATAATGACATTGCTGCCAGCATGGACGTCGCTATGCGAAAGAGCGTCGTATCAAAGGGTCGTGTCCCACTTTCCATTGCAGCAAGAAAGGAGCCTACTGCAGCATAGATGGACTCTGCTCTATCGTCAGACACTTTTATCCATTCCTTCCGGATCTATTTCACGTACATCATTTCCCATACTGTTTAAAGGGTTATGTCCACCATGCAAAAACTGCCACACCTTTTTGTGAAGTATATTGGCTGCGAAGAAAACGACTTGAGGCTGTAGATTTAATGACGTGTCACTGAGTAGATGAGATGCAATTTCCCACGATTCCTATCTTTGCGTTAAACGCATGACGGAAATGAAGTAAATGAGATAGAAGGCATCGACGCCACTGCAAAACACATAAGCGCTCTTCGTACCTCTGAACTCGCAAAAGCGACCAGGTATTCATTAATTTCCCGCTGCCGAACGGTATCGGGCGTCTACGGATAGCAAATAAGCTACTATCGCGGTATTGGGAGATAATATTACGAAAAGTGAAGTCTAGACAGGGAGACGTACGCTAGTGTATAGAGCTTGAATAGCACTCAAGACAGTGTCGAGAGAATTCATCGGGGAGGTCGATTATGGCACAAACGGACGCACCAGTGCCGCGGTCTCCTGTTCCACTAATCTGGTCTTGTGATGTCCAAAAATGACGTATATTTAGTGAGCTCTATTCTGCAACTCTTGTTTTCGGAGCCTGCCGGTGATAGATCGATCCATCGTTTGCTTTTGTAGATGGCTCGCCCTTTACTACATCAGGCGATAAAACGTCCGGTGAAAGCGTTTTCCAAGGTTCATTTAAAAGAGTTTTGGTCAGGGGTAATTGCAAAAGTAGTTTCGGAAAGGACGTTGAAGATACCTGTACGTGCGTTTATCTTGTGTCGACTCCAAGCAAAGGTGCGTTCAGTACCAAGTAAAACGTTCATTTGATGTTCATCAACAACTCGGTCATTTAGACGAAAGAAGAGACTTTCGTTGTGTGTAGGATCGACTGCCGGAATAAATGAGACCATCTGTAGATAGGATGTGAAAGGCGATGGTCGTCCAGAATCTTGTATCTAAAACCATTCGGAAACCCAGAAAACCCAATCATGTATTCGTAAAGTATACAATTGTTAAAAAGAGCATGCCGAAGTAGCATGTCCATCCAGTAAGCTAGCGGAGGCGATTGCAAAAGTATACGAGTATAAATGTAACATATTTGTAAAGAACATTTAATCGGAAGTGCGGGCACGGCAAGATGAAATTAGTTAAAGTCAAGATCTAGTTTTTTGAAGAAACATCTACTCTTGCTGGCGTTAAAATATAGGTATTGCAGGTGAATGACCTTCAAAGGCATGTTTATTATATTTTAAAAGACCGTACAGAATTCAATCCTACAGTACATGTTCGTCCAGCGTAGTACGCATTGCTCAGTGTCAGACGCGCGACCTATCTTACTATATTGAGCACACTACCACATGCACTTGCACGTAAAAGCAAACGCAAACGCACGGATTGAATTAAAGCGAAATTCCAGGAAACTCATGTTAACGCTGTTTAGAACTATAGGTTTTTTGTGCGATAAGCACGGTCTATTTCATAGCATTATTACCTAGGTCTAGATGAATATGAATGTCAATAGCCAAAGAAGAGCTTCTGGAGACAGAAAGTTCTCGGAACAGGAGAAAGCCAGACGTTAGCTTGCTTGAAGTGGTTCGGGTGGACCTAAAGGGCCGAACTTGTACCATTGGCGCGTATTCTCCGGTAAGTGAGTCATTATGTTTGCAATTTCGCATCGGGAAGTCATTCCATACTTTTAGAAACTACGTTGAGTGTCTACTGCGATATTAACGGCCTGGTAGGCCATCTTATTGAATGCTCGTAGATGATACAACTGTACGTTACTTCGTATAATTATGCACAATCATTTGGTAGCAGAGTTGTTTTATTGCCTTAATCTCCCGACAAGACAAAGCCTGAATTCATGTGATGGTAAAGACCACATTACATCCCAGTCTACATAAGCATAGAAATTATGAACAGAAAACGTTTATATTTTGTCTTGCAAAATAAATCAGGTCTATGATGTCCAACGCCGCACATGCAAACAGTATGCTTTGTTGTTGATTTCGTGAAGATGAAGTTCATAGCTTATTTAGGGCGAATGTTGTGTTGGTTATTGAGAATTTTATATACTTCTGGATGAACTACCTACTTCACAAAGTTTCCAAAAGATGTGTTCCGCATCCAACGTCTTCAACGATGACCGATGTTTGACTTTCTTACCTAAAAGAGTTGCTCCACTTCACAAATATATAGTAATATCTAACTTGGCATCTCTACTTCATCGAAATGATAATCTTGCCGCTCAATAAGACGTAAAAGATATTACATGATACGGTTGGCACTATGAAGATTAGCAATTGACGTACAGAGAGAACGAGTTTTAAATTGTAAAAAATATATGTATTAAATGAAAAACAATGAATTGACCTAGGCATGTGCTTCGAGTATAGCTCGCATCCAAGTATCTGCCGCAGCGCAGATGTAAAGGTAGCTAGAGTCGTACTTGAAGGTACCTTTCACACACGGCGAACCAGCTGATGGAGAACTCGAACTGCCGTCCAGAACGAGATCACCTCCAGTGGTAATAAGCGATGGGGAAGACAAAGTCAAAGAAGTTGCCCCTGAATGCACGATAGAAGCTGCATCTGCGGTGAGTTCGATGCTTCCTGACGAAATAATTTGGCCAGTCGAAGCTGTGACGTAAAATACGTTCGTCGATCCATCAGAAGTCAAACGCAAGTCTTGTGAATCCACGTGCAAACTTCCCCCACTCACTGTCGTAGATGTTCCTGTCAATGAAAGGGTCGTCGCTGAAGTCAGCTCCATCGACGACGTGGTAGATGTAAGTGAGACGGCTGCACTACTTCCACTCAGTGTACTGCTCGAGACCGCAAGCAAGTTGGTATTCGCAGCAGATTGCACGTATACGCTACCTTCCGTAAAACCTGAACCAATTTGAAGGTTTACAGATCCACCAGATCCAGTACTCCCGTCACCATTACCAGCTTGAATGTTGATGTCACCTCCTGAAGCGACTCCATCGCCAGCTTTGAGAGATAAAACCCCACCGCCACCGCTAGACGCAGTAGTTGTACCCGCCTGCAAAGAAAGTATTCCACCATCTCCACTGTCACCAGAGCCCACTGCCAACGCTAAATTGCCACCGCTTCCACCTGTAGATGCTCCAGTCCTAATGTCAATGGCACCACTGTCTGCACTCGATGAAGAGTCTGTTGTCATGCTCACTAGTCCACTCGAGTATGAAGATGCACCAGCACCAGATGTAATGATAAGGTCACCTCCAGCAGCTCCATTGCTTTGTCCACCAAGAACTTGGACTTGCCCACCTGATGCACTTCCACCACTTCCACCGGCGATAGAAACAAGCCCTCCAGAAGTAGATCCATCACCGCCGTACACACTCGATGTACCGCCTGTACCACCGGATGTAGTACCAGCAACGATGGCGATTTCTCCTCCATTTGCTGCATCTCCAGATCCAACATTAAGCGTAATATCTCCTCCTTTTCCACTAGACGCTCCACCCGTCGATACCAATATCGCTCCGCTACTTCCAGAGGTCGAAACGCCCGAAGAAATCTGCACCACTCCACTTTCGAGCGTATTCGAAGACGAGGTTGCTAACGTTAACCTACCACTAGAGCCCGACGTGCTAGCTCCACTCACTAAATCAACAGATCCACCGACACCACCTGATGCAGCCCCACCAGCAACTAAAGTCGTACCTCCAACTTCTCCTAAACCGGACACAAGAGACATACCTCCACCTGTACCTCCTGACGAATCTCCCCCCATGAGAGCCACACTACCGCCACTGCCGCTCGTACCGTCCGTCGTCGAACCAGCCGTCACGTTTACCGCTCCGCCAGACCCAGTGTCGCCACTGCCCACCGACACAGAAATGTCGCCGCCAGCACCGCCCGTCGATGCGCCAGACGTCAGGCCGATCGATCCACTCGA
>JAADVB010000445.1:0-10334 GCA_023334545.1 Salisapilia sapeloensis
CGGACGCCGAGCTGGCAGACCGGAAGAAGAACTGGACCGCCCCGCCGCTCAAGTCCACCAACGGGACGCTCTACAAGTACATCAAGAACGTCTCCTCGGCATCCGAAGGCTGCGTCACGGACGAATAGGACTATAAAGAAGGTAGCAATGGTCAAGTTGTTGTCGTCGTCGTTACTGATAAAGACCAGAATACATATAGGAGATGAAAAGCTAAGAGACAACCTAGATGTTGGATTTAAATCGGTGTTCGAATCGATCTGTCTTCGATCAAGATTCAAGCTTACAAGCGCATCTTATCTCTTGCTTTCGTTCGAGTTAAAAGCGAAGCTAAGCTAAGGACTGAGAAGGAATAAATGCATCTTTTCGGAAGGCACAGATAGGTACGAGCACGAAAGAGAGGACAGACATTGTGCCGCGCCTAATACTCGCCCGATGTCTGTGGTGGCGCCGGAGTCGACGTCTGCTGGCCAGTGGCGAGTTGCTGCTGCGTATGATACGACTTTAGAAGAAGCTTGCGCATGCGTTCGTGAGCTTCATAGTATGCTGCGTTGTAATCAGCTTGATACCTCATCTGTGGGGCAGATGCAGTGCTGGCGTCCATCGCTGCTAGTTGTCCAGGCATGTCATTCAGCATCTCGTAACCTCGCGCCAACATTGAGTCCGATTTGCTTAGCTCCGTGGAAGGAGCTTCAGTCGATGGACGCAGCCCGTTTCGATCAAATACCATGGACCCATTCCCGGCTTCCTGACTGATGCTATGCGTAGCACTTCGTTCCATGGTCGTGACCGCCAGCGTCGCGAGACGCTCCATTGTAAAAGCATAACTAGCCCCAAGCGAGTCGCGTTTGGCAGTATCCGCCACGCAGACGTATCCAAGTCTCTTGCCAGCTCGAGAGTAGATCGGGCAACCAGCAAAATACCTTATCTGCGGCTGATCACGTCGTGGGAAGTAGGAGCGTACTTCACTATCGATATTCGCGTCCAGTACGATAGTAGGAGTGCTACCCATCACTTTATCGACGAAGATGCATAGTTCTTCATCCAGTTGCGGACTTTTATCCAGCCCAGTGGCTGACCGAACACAGTCTCCAGCTGCATCCAATATGGACACAGATGCAATGGGGCAGTTGAGTGTCTGACAAGCGAGTTCGCAGAGCAAGTCGAACATATTGCTGTTGCTTCCTGCTCGTAAGGATGCAGAAGCCGGCAGCATCCGCGACTTTAACGTACGTTCATCGATAAAGTCGTTTAGTTCCGCTGGAAGAGCTCTTGCATTGGGATCCAAGTGCTCTGGATCTATCTCAGTGGTGTTGGATGAAGATGAGAAGCTGGAGGAACTATGGGTTCGTCTCGCCATGTCCTGATTTCCACTAGCTTGAATTGACGACTCGAGAGCAATTTGACTGCTGGAACTCTCGGGGTTATCCGTGTACGACGAACGGGCAAAGGAGGAGCCACCGTTTAGGTTACTGAAGCTTCGTGCACGTACAAATCGATCGAACATGTTGGATTTTTCGAGACGCTTGAGCGGCGTTGACCGAGCACGAATGCAGCAGACTTTGCAGAGGCGCAGCTTGGAATATCCAATTACAGGTAGATCGATCGTCTCCACTGTTGAGCAGTCCGAACAAATGACCTAGTCCGTACACGATAAGTTTCTATTTGAAGATAATATGTATAAATGGTAAAGTACCTCTCCACATTTACGGCAATGATGTTTCCGGCGCAATGTGTAGAAATGCCGCATGCATAGATGGCAATTGGTTCTCTCCGTGTCTTTGACCCAAGTCGTGCGGTGAATGTAGAGCTGGCTACTCATGCGTAGGTCCTCTACAATCCCTTGTAGACGATTTAAGCACGAGAGGAAGATGCTACTGACCATTTGGGCATGCTTTGAAGGGAAGCTACCGCACATTATGACCTCTGTCTCTTCTTCTGAAAGTCGACGCCAGAAGACACCAAACTTGGTGAGATGTGTGCGGGTAAGGCCATGTGTGTCCTTGAGCTCCATGCAGCCAACGCGTTCACCTTCCGCGGAAGTGAAGCACCATAAGTGGACATGTTCTTGATGTTCCGTGTTCGGAACATAGGCGACGGAAAGGTAATCCACGAGACAGAGGTCGCGTTTACCAGTGGCGCCAGTGTCAAAAGCACCCCACTTGACAGTTAGCAGTTCCTCTGCTCGACCATCATCGTTATGAGCAAGCTCATGCTCGTCGAGCTGACTGCCTCCATTTCCTTTAGAGGTTTCTACGCTTCCTGTTTCGGAGCTTCGACACTCAGACCTTTCGTCACTCGCTTGGTATCTCGAAGGTTGTCTCTCTATGAGCTCCACGCTATCTTCTCCAGCCAAGTTTGAAGATATATTCTCACTGTCGGCATGATGTGTCTTAGGGATGGTTACATCCGAACCACTGCTGCTGGCATGCTCGGACTCGTCTTCTTCTTTGGTCGCCATATTTGGAACTTGGACCGTGTGAAGGATAATGGAGTCAACATAATGCTTTCCAAAGCATTTACGCATGAACTCACGCCAACTTTCCGTCTGAGTGTTTGAGATTACTTGATTCAGCTCGTGCTCTTGGCAGCGTAAGACTGTGGCTGCGCGCACCAATCGAAAGGAAGATGCCAAGTTACTAGTGTCCTTCCGAATCTGCGTGCCATCCTTTTCAGGAGGAATGTAGCGCCACTGATCGTTGAATGACTGATTCAAGCATGCAGTTGCATTTTTCTTTGCAAGCTTATAAAGCTTGTCGTTCTTGCGCTTGGTCAAGGGGAGACTGCGAAAGAAGTTGGTACGTAGTGGAAACCCACTAGAGTTACCATGCGCATAATTGCTCGAGTGTGATGACATGGTGCGACTTGCTGCGCAGGGATAAGGTTGGGATGGATAAGTGGTGAAGGTAGAGGGAGAAGGCCGAGGGCAGACGAAACTCTGACTCGATGCGAGTGCGGGTTGATTTCGTTGTGGCAGTCGAAAGCGGCTTTCTAGCCATTAATTACGTCAAGGCAACGGAAGGTTTGAGCAGCCTAGAGCACGTTCTGCAAAGCGACAGAATGACATTACAGAAGAAAGGAAGAATATGGTCATGTTACCAATGTTGGAAGTCCCATTTGCCTACTTTCTAGCCTTGGATCAAGTGAACTTGACGGTAGCACGCTGCATTTATGATCGGCCTTTTTTCCACCCTTATCTTCTGTCTTTCGGCTAGCTTTTTCCTTCTGCATTCACCAATGCGAGGTAGGAGAATAGCGAAGTGGAAGGCCAGAAAATGTTAGAAGAAGAGAACGAGTGCTGATTTGAAAATGTAGAGAGAGGTTTGTGATGCGAAAAGGTACCAACGGAGACTTATTCATGTTCACAAGATGTGGTGCTATGTGTAAAGGCTACGTGTAGAAAGCTAGAAGAATTATACAGCAAGATCGGGAATGCCTCCTAGTCTACCATGACGAAACTTATTACTTGAAGCAGGCTTGGCGAACGCGCTATGGTATATATCATTTGAAGCGCAAAGCACTCATGTTGGAAGAAAAAGATCAGCACAAAAGCTTGGCTCAATCGCATTAGCGCAACTGAGCGTAAATCAAGTCCTGCGTAGCATCCGTTTGTGGTGTGCGCACACGTAAAAGAACATCAATCTTGGAATCGAAGAGGTGTCCAGAGCTAGAAGATATGGAAAAATCGATAAACTTATTCGAAACTCTTCGTTTCAGTAGTCACCTCGTTTGTGAGCTATGTAGTTGCGTATGCACGCTTGCGGAAATGAGATGGTCTCTTCTCCACTTTGCAGGCGAAAGTTTCCACGCCAATTAGCCGAAGATGGAAGCGTTCGTTTTTCGGCAACGCTGGACAAATATGTGTTGTGGTCGCATCGTAGTAAAAATACGAACAATGCAGGAGAAGACTGTGACCTGTCAGATTTATAGACTAAATGATGCGCTGTCGTGCACTTGTAAGTGTATACAGAATACGGGTCGGAACGATGATTTGAAACTAGTTGTTCCAGCATAAACGTCGGATTCACTTTTATCTACATACGGATAGCATGGCAGTTGCCCTGACTAATTTGTTAGATCCATTAATCTTCGGCTCCTTTTTCATAGACACTCAGTAGTCACAAGCGCCATGCTAGAATAAATTTTTTCCATGTTGCTGAGCAATGCTAGTGACGATCTTAGGCTAGCATGAAAGCGTATGTGCGTGTGTACGTCATTTTAGGCCATGGTTGAGATACGTGCATTGCAGCGTACATCGCTGCTGTACTTACTATTTAACATATCTATCAATATGACTGGTTAGAATGCCAAGTTACCAATTTATTACTTCCTACTCATTTGTGGTCATAAATCCTCCACAAACACTATTACAATAAAAGGAGAAGCAAGTGGGAACGTTTTGGTTTATTAGGGAGCGATTGATAATAAATAAGGGATTTTGGAGGAATTTGTCTTCTTGCTTTCACATCATACGTGAGCCTTGAAAAAATAGCGCGCTTAACAAGTATGCAAAACATAAATTTCATGTAGTAATCTTGGAGCTACAATATACGATAGAGCAGTACATGAGATTGCTGGAACGGCTGGAAGCACTCTCCCGCTGGTCGATGCATTGCAATGGCAACCAGTATCTTGCATGAAAATTCTCATTCGATGAACCTGTACTTGATATTGTTGACAGCAAGTAAGGAACCGTTTCTACACGGAAGCTTTAACGCAGCTAGCAACCGATTGTAGGCATCGTTTGAACGATGATCGTCCAGTCAATAATAAAGACATGAAAACGGAAGCTACTGGGTTAATAGAAATGAAGGAGATGAAAATAACGCTAAAATTAATACTATCAACTCTGCATAAGTACTCGAGTAATACTTATAAAATTAAAATCTCGTTGCTTAAGAGCATGAGATTGTCTAATTCCCACGTACACGCTTACCTCCTATTTGTATCGAAGACAAAGCAAGTGGATTTTATGCAGAAAGCTGACGTTTTAAACTCTCATTCTATGCGGTCAGAAAACTACTCGGGTTGAATTTGCGTCAAAGAAACAGAATAGACGTCATGCGAGACTCTATATATATCTTCTCAGTTTTCTATTGTTTCCATAACAGTAGAATTATCGAAAACAATGGTTATAGAGCGCTCACAAGCACTAGCAAGAGCGCTTCTAAGGACTCAAACAAGCTCTATGTACATACTAGAAGGTCAGTGCCACTGGAAATATGCACAATTAGACTTTGTTCTTCAAAATTACTCCATACCAAGCAAGCTGTTACTATTATATTCTACTTACACTTATCGGTCTGTGAGTTTGTTCAACATCTTAACCAAATTGAATACAGAACTACGTTGCGCTTAAATTAGATGAATACTAATCTGATAGATGTCATCTTCCAGTTAACTTTAACCACAGAACATGTATGCGTTCATATAGCTAAGACCATAACTTCGATTCATAGTGATATCGCGAATTAAAAGAATCGCTTCCTGGTCGAAATTTAGTTATAGCTTATCATTTAAAGTAGACAATTTAAAGTAATTGGCATTCTCCTTTCCCAATGGACTACGCGGACGACCAGCTAACCCATGTAATATAAATTTACTGGAAACGAACAAAAATCTTACAACCATTCATGGTATAGTATCAATTTCTTTCCGTCTAAGACCATCTTATAAAGCTTGATCACGACAGGAAGCGCTCTGGATGTTGAGTGCTTGCACAGAGACGATGTACCAAGTTTTTGTAGACTTCATCGAAGATAGAGGACGCAGTGGACACAGGAAGTTGAAGAGGACGGTCTTCATCAAAAGGCAAGTATGTTGACGTCGTCTGAATGAACACTCTCACATAAGATTTGTTTTCTGGGTCCTCTGGAGATGGTTCACAGAACAACCAGCTCCGGTCCGAAAGTGGTGACCAAGAACCAGACTTCTCACGCTCGCCGTATTCGCCGCTGGATGCCGTAAAGATTCCAAAACAGCGACTGTTTATTGTATTCATACGCAATGCGATGCGAGATACAACGCTCACGGGATGATCAAGTGATGTGAGGGATAGTTCCCATCCAATTGTGTTGCTTTCCAGCATCTCGCATTTGTTCTATTCAATAAACTACGTCAATTAGCTGTACATGGAAATGATGGTGAAGTTTATACTCGGCGCAATCCGTTGCTAACTTCTATTTGGTATCTCTGTTGACACAGAAAATGCCGATATATGCTCGCGATATCCTCAAACCGATAGGGAACTTCGAATACTTCGGTCAATTCGAGGAATTTAGCTTCATCGCCTTGCTTTTGAGAGGTGAAGTTTCGGACGCCAGGTGGAACTTGGAGTTTCTTGTAGACCATACTGGCCATAGAATCGGAGCGATCAAGAGTTGTAAGTAGAGATCGCATAATATGATTCGGCAAGGTTGAGAAGCTGGATGTCATGGGGGGACAGTTGGCCATGACAATAGCTTGAACTTGTTCGAGTTTCTGTCGGACATTGCATTGAAATAGCTGAAGTTGCTCACCTTTCTCAGCTACTCGCTTTCGCAGCCTTTTATTTTCCGCTGCGCTTTGGTTGTGCAGCATCTTTTCCCTTCTCGCTCGCTTCTTCCATATAGATTCACTCACAGAGTTGCCTTCTTGTTCCCCAAACTTTATACGTAGACGAACAAGCTCCTTTTCCAGCTCTATTGCAGTCGCTTTCCATTTCTCTACTTCCTCTCGATGGATGGCTGAAGCACTTTTCTTAGACCGCGTAGCCGTCTTGGATGCCTTATTCATTTTGACCGCTTTGTCTGTACTGGTTGGCGAACAATATAAATTTTCATCAGACGCCAGAGATTCCAAGTCGGATAGATCATTCATTGTCTACTAGCGGATGAGCCTTCGTCTAGCTTTTACCTAGGCGATCAGGTTACCTGGGAGTCGAACACGCTAGGAATCGCCTCATGGACAGTTTCAATGGAGGAAGTGATGAGCTGCTCCTCATCGACGGACAGCTCTAAGCCAAAGGAACTCGCCATGCCTGGTGTATGTGCGATTTGAATTATGCTTCGTTTGAGGTGTTGTGGTCACTTTGCCAATTGAATCATGTACAGACATACGGATGACGTAAAACAATGGTGTAATGCACACTTGTACCTGCCATTATCTTCCTCTGGCGTCGCTCTAACCAGTACATATTTGTTCTTCTATTAAAGTCATGATAAATCAAATTGGGTGAGAAATGAATTTACCAGATACATGCTTAAAATTCGACTTGAGCTCATACAGTTGTGCCGAGCCACATAACATTTTCGTTTGTGTTGGTCATAGTATCCCGCAAGGTGAGACATTAAGATGCTCATTCGCAGTTGATATGCTTGCGCCACTACATTCAAGCTAAATTGGACAGAACTATTTTCCATCTGGACATGCAAGCGTGCAAGTCCGATAGTGCAAGTCTAGAATATGCTCAATAGATAGTTGATGAGCATGACGGTATGATCATGCATTTAATTAAAAATAGCCGTTTATAAACTCCTTTTCAAGTAACCCGTATCGGTAACCACGAGCGGAGAAATTTTACAGCACATTTGCGTCGTCTCTGGACATTAAAATTAAGTAGGTATCAGCAACTCCAGCCGACGAAGAAATCAAGCACATGTCAGCTTGAAGATGAAAAAGGATATGCATGAATGAGCAGACTAACAAAAAAATAGCATTCCATTTCGTTGAATGTTAGAAGGCATGTACTAGGAAGATGCTTTATGATAAAATGTTAAAAGGTGATGCCAGAGCACTGTAAATGCCAGTACTAAGAATGATCGATGACTTATTGAAAGCATCAAATTAGGAAATGAAGAAATATCAAGTCGTACGATCGATCGCAAAGTTGAGCGAAACCGGAGAAGCTACTTAAGGACAATTTGAAATGAAGACCGGCATCAGCTTCAGTTGAACAACCTACGCATACCTTATCGAATCGTCTAGTGGTGACAAGCTTAAACGGTCCCAAATTGATAGAGGCGCGCGAGGTTACCACTAGATAGTAACTTTGTCCATCCTTCCCCCGCGCTCTATATCTTCATCTGCGAACCAAAAAGCATTAGATGCATTTAGAGAACGAATAAACCGTTAGACAGGTATGCATTTGACCCGTAATTGGTAGGGCCATCAGATATCGTGGGTAATTCGACAACAATGTAATTCACTTTCAAACTACTCTAGAAACAAATCATCAGACATATAACTTTCTTTGTCAAACCAATATCTGCACAATTTTCAAAAGGATGTGTCAAACAAGTAGAAGGGAAGACTTATGTGCTTGCTTTAAGACACCTATCATTATGGCGCTTCAGATGGAGTCATCCGCCAGCTTATGATCGACTTTTGTGCTAATGAGCTAGAGTTTAAAGTGCACTATTTAATTCTGCTATCGCTGTTGTAGTTTTCTTCAAAAAATGTTCAATTGGATGCTTTGACGATTTTGTTTTGAGCTGACACCACTTAAAAAAAGGATGCGGAAATCAATCCTCCTCATATATTTGACTAGAAGTCTCTATATGTTTACATTGAAAGAGATACAGAACGAATAAGTCTTTCAAATTATCGTGCAAGGAAAAGCTAGCTGTAAATAGCTAGTCTAATTGCGCAAAATCTCCCACGTCCTCGACGCTTATAGGCACTACGTTTAAAACAATGATCAGCATGTATCACAAGGGTGTTAAGCAGTGGATGTGGGAATGCAGCAAAAACACTGAAAAGTGTGCGTATGGTCTATCATACACGATACTAGAAATACAGAAAGAGAGCTAATGTAAAGGGAAGATCATAAGCTATTGAAGTTACATATATTCCTATAAAGAAAGATTTCTGCATGCTGGAGTTCACTCTTCCGCGACTATGAATCGTTTACTTTAATAATAGAGTAAGGATGCTGTCAAGCAGTACCGACCGGACACAACGACGATGCTTCGTCGAAACAGAATAGACGTGGAACGACACGGCGAGACGCAGCGTATCGTTTTTTGTGCTCCATGGTAAGGGCTTGCTGCGAGAAGACTGGGATGTTTGAACTAACTATTAGCATGGAAACCTAGAAGATTATATTAATTGTTTTATTCATTAAGTATTATTCATAATATTCATAAAGTTTATAGATTCTTGTTAGACGATTACTTTTATTAGTCTACACTGCGGTCATTACTTCCGGTCCCAGAAGCGCTATAATTAGAAGATTATCTTCCGTAAAATAACTCGAAATGGCAGAAGATCTTTGTATATCATGCGGAGTGACGTACTCGATTACAACATACATCCAAGCACACAACCTGACAAGCCAATAAATTTATCCATTTGTAAGCAGTAGTCTATATTCATGCAAGTACTTCCATATTTATTCCCGCTCCCTCAACATCCCAATTCCGTGCACTTTATCGTGCATGTATCAATCAACATGCTCTGATCGTAGTCGCCCAACCTAAGCGCTTACGTGCCGAACCAGCACGCATTTCTCCATACGTCAAAGGACTAAACTGTCAATAAATTTGCTAGTGCAATTGTCCATACTATGCAAAGAAAAGCACAGATTTACTAATTTAGAGTAGAATATCATTTACACTTCTATTTGCCAAGCGACGACCATTCTAGGCACTTAGTTCGCCCAAGCTTCTATTTTTATTCAGCGATCGAGCATCAAAGCATTTTATATTTTGCTTTATACTAATTCGCTAACTGGCACAAGATTACTGCTTATCATACCACCGTAATTTTTATTGCTCTAGTTTTCGTGTAATGTGCATTTACTCAAATAGGCTTCACAACTCAACCTGCACATCTGAATAGCCGCCAGATACTAACGGCATTAAAGATGTAATGCCCCATTCCACATATGGACATCTCAAATCGCAACTAGACTCGAGAGAAGCCTTACTACGTACGTCGACCACCAACATGTCAATCGACAAGAAGAAACCACAAAAAGATGAGACCCTGACAAAATTCTTTCTTGTTAGATTTCAAAATCAAAACGCACGCGTAGTGGACACGCAAGTGACCACACGTCCTACTGAATATGTCGAAACATTGGACGTATGTTCTTAGTCACGGAGACGACGGCTCTGCTTGGGCTTGCACTCGTCAACGGGCATCTGGTCTTGCGGCGCCTCCGCCTCGTAGTTGTTTTCTCCCTGAGCCGGAGCCTGCGCCTCGTAGTTGTTTTCTCCCTGAGCCGGAGCCTGCGTCTCGTAATCGTTTCCTCCCTGAGCCTGAGCAGGAGCCTGGGCAGGAGCCTGACCCCACTGGTTGCCGCCCCACTGGTTGCCTCCTTGGGCTTCGTTCGCCACGGCAGTGTCACGGTTTCC
>JAADVB010000446.1:0-10329 GCA_023334545.1 Salisapilia sapeloensis
CACCGTGTCATGAAGACGATCGGCCGCAGCATTTCGATCGTGAACATGCACCGAGGTTTCTGCATGGAGCTCGCGTCGACCGTCACGGTCATCATCGCGTCACTGCTCAAGCTCCCGGTGTCCACGACGCACTGTCAAGTAGGTGCGGTCATCTTTGTGAGTATGGTAGCTCTTGGGCCGAAGAAGGTTTCGTTCGGCATGGCTGGTAAGATCGTGGCTGCTTGGGTGTTCACGCTTCCGATTGCCGGTCTTGTGGCGGCTGCCTTTGGCGCTCTCTTCAAGCTCGCGATCTAAGAACCTGCTTCCTCTACCAATTGAGTAGAAGCGAAAGCTGCATGGACACCAGTCCCAAGTTTTTGCTGCATCTAACACCGAATAATACATGTATTGGACCGTTCGATGTATTTTTTTAAATCCAAGTATAACTTGGCGTAGTTTGGATCCACGCACTTTTCATCGTTTCCAATCATCATTTGGTCCTATGTAGCTCCCAAAGAAGAGTTCCTTGTTTGGATCTTGATGTCATCGTTGTCTCCTCTTCAGGTCCTGTTGAGTACATTGGGCAATAGGTCGTAATTTCAACTATCTAGACTCGCTTTTGTTCAAATATAGCCTTATAGAGGATAAACCGATTGCACTCTGCTGCTGAAAGCAAGCTAGCAAAAAGTGATAGTAAAAGATTATCTTTTCCAAAACGAAAGGAAGTTCCATCTCGTGGATGAGTGGGCACTTTAAATCATGCGATCGAAATGACTTGACTTAGTCTAATGCATATTCGTTGCTTTCATCAGCCAAGAACTGTACAATGTATAGAGAACTTAAGAAGCATCATCGAACTAGCATTAATTAATGACATATTCTTACCGTTGAAGCCTACATGTATGGACATTCGCTAGCTTGTGACAATATATACTGGTAATTTGCGCTATGTGCTTTTGCCACTGGGCTTACAATGAGCCATTAATTTATATATGTGCTTTCCATGTTTGGATACTGCTTGGAACGTACCGTGAGCTTCCTCGTCTACAGTTTTGCGACTGTATTATAATTCCTTGTATGGAAAGCATAATGGTACGACATTGACTGACTTTAGTCACTACACTGGCATTTAAGCTCTTCTACCCACTCCCTATCTTAACCACGCGCCGAACTTTTGCTACCCGGCATCTCACATCCAATTTTGCTTTAAAGCGCAGGTCTACTGCTGCAAGGTTTGTAATTTCAAACTCGGATCAATGCTTAGCGCCCTCAAACTAGTCACTCTCATCACACTCGGTGTCTTTGTATGTGAGGCTGAAGCTAAGACGAAGGGTGCCTTTGTCCACTACATGGTGGGCGGTCTGACGCAGGACCAAGCCTACACGGATGTAGACAATGCCATTGCCATGGGTGTCGATGCATTTGCACTTAACGTGATGAACACCGATCACTACACACATACGTACGTCGAGTACCTGTTCAAAGCCGCTGCTGACCGTGGCTTTAAGATCTTTTTCTCGTGGGACATGCATCGGCTCGGCTCACCGTCAGACACCATTGACCTTATGACGACGTATGCCAAGAATGATGCGTACTACTACCACGAGGGCACTCCAGTATCGAGCACATTCTACGGTGGGAAGATCAGTAATAGTCAGTGGCAACGCGATTACATCGACAAACTTGGCGAGGCTGGTATTGAAACGTACTTCATTCCATCCTTTGACGACGTGGATGTCCAGGAAAGTTTCTTCGAGACGTACCCCGTCGCAAGTGGGACGATGTGCTGGGAATGTGCGTGGTCAGAGGTTTCACACAAAGAAGGTTTTGTGGGGGAAGTTGGAACGTCTCAAGATGAGGTCTTTATGTCACAGACCACAGACAATGACAAGTCCTACATGATGGCCATGTCTCCTATCCAGTACAAGCACATGAAAGACGGTGGTAACTGGTATCGAGCTGGCGGAGACAATCTTGGTCTTCGAATGGAGCAGGCACTGGAGAAGCAACCGGACTTTGTCGAGATCATCTCGTGGAACGATGCTGGCGAAGGACACTACATTGGTGACATCTGGCCGTATACAGTGGACACGAGTCCAGAAATTCAGGCGTACACAGACGGTATGCCCCATTATGGCTTTCGAAATGCTCTCGCACCTTTCGTCGCGGGGATTAAAGATGGTGCGGAAACGTTGACCAGTCTTCGTCCGCAGAATGACAATGGCGTTCAAGGAGCTTTCTGGTACCAAACTCTACTCAACGCTGGTGACTGTAGTATGGATAAATTGGGCAAGCCGGATGGGTACCAGGCCGCAACGGATGTGGTGAACGTCATAGTAACGCTGGCGGAGTCTGGTGCCACTGTGACCGTGTATAGCGGCGGTGAAGTAATTGGGTCGGAGTCTGCTACTCAAGGCCTCAACCACTGGTCTTTTGAAGGTCTCCGAGTTGGTGAAGTGCATGTAGATGTGACCACAAACGATGGATCGTTTTTGGCCAGCACTACCGGCGAAGCACAAGTGTCAGACTCCATGGACTTGTGCAATTACAATGTGGTGGCGTACAATCTCGGCTAGCTGTCTTGAAAGTCTATCCGTAACGTTTCAACGTACCAAAAGGTTTGGTGTCCTCTCTAGACTAAGTGCCTTGTCGACGGCTGCATATTACATAAACTCAATCGAGACAAAATTTGAAAGAAAGTAGCTTTGTTGGTTCAGTAGTAGTAAAAAGTGCTACCGTCAAAAGGCACCTCAAGCTTCCTGCTCTTGCTCCTCGTCAATCTTGAGACTGGCGATGGAAAAGTGGTCCTTGACCATCTTGACGAACGTATTCACTTTCTCCGTGTCTTTCACACCCTTCCGTCCACTCACTTCCACACCGCTGCTGACGTCGACACCAAGAGGAGACGCAACCGAGATCGCCTTGCTCACGTTCTCACTCGACAGTCCGCCAGCCATGAGGCACGGCATCATCGATTGACGGAAGAGACACGCCACCGTCCAGTCGAATGTCGTGCCGGTACCACCCTTCTGGCCCTTGAGACTCGTGTCCAAGAGCAAAAAGTTAGCATACCCTCCTTCAATGTGGCGCAGAATGGCTTCCGCGTCCACACCATCGAGCTCCGTCGAGTCGGGTAGATGCACGACTCGAATCGTCGGCGTCTCGATCTCACCACAGATGCTGAAACCTTCATCGCCGTGGAGCTGGACGAGGTCAAGTCCCACTTCCGCTGCCATCTCGTTCATGAACTCGGCAGACTCGTCCATGAAGACGCCAGCAACGAGGGGAGAGCGACTACAGGCCTCCTTCAGGGCGTTGGCACCCTTCTGGAACCAATCACTGACCGTCGGCTGGACTCCTCCGACCTTTTCTTCCGGCGAAGCATGCACATACTCGTCTTTGACCTGATGGCACTCTTCCAGGAAGGTCGGGAGGATGTAGTTGGATCTCTCTCCGTAGCGCTTCACGGCGTCTGCAATCTCCTTCGCGACTGCGTTGGAGACGTGACGAGGAGATCCCTTGACGAAAATCATACCGATAATGTCTGCGCCGGCACGTAGAGCTGTTTGTGCATCCTCCACAGACGTGACGCCACAAACTTTGACGATCGGCGGCTGGGTCACGTCCGACGTGTGGAAGGAGCCTTGGGACGCACGAGATCGCCTAGTGACGAAAAGCCTGTTGACGAAAGACCCCACGTCCTGTTTCATGAGCGCTTCGCCGATGAGCACGCCATGCGCGCCGCACTTTTCAAACCGCTGGATGTCATTACGGGAGTGGACACCGGAGAGAGCGAGGACAGTGACACCGTCCGGACCGGTGGAGACGTGCGGCTTGCCTCGAAGTGCATCCATGACCTTGACTGTCGTCGTCAAGTCCAGCTGGAACGTACGCAGATCACGGTTGTTCACACCAATGAGTCTAGAAGTATAGATTAATACCATCCACACGATACACTGATTCATGCATTATTGACGTACTTGGCACCAGCATCGAGAGCGATGTCGAGCTCTTCCACACAGTTCACTTCCACCAGTGGACACAGGTTTAGTCGCTCGCATGCAGCAATGAGAGCCGACAGTTCCTCTGGCGTAAGGATAGCGACAATCAAAAGCACGCAGTCGGCGCCATGCGCTCGGGCCTCCAGCAGCTGATACTCGTCAATGATAAAATCCTTACGGAGAATACCAGGGCGGTTCTCGCCGTACGTGAGCATTTGCTCACGAGCCGAAGACATGTCTTCCAGCGAGCCCTTGAACCACTTTGGCTCGGTCAATACAGACATGAGACTCGCTCCAGCGTCCGCATACAGCTTTGCTTGATCTATAGAATAAGTAGAGCCGAGTCGATTAGCTTGAAAATAACAAACGCACATAGAATCGAGATGCAAGAGGTACCTTTGACCGAGATGTGGGACGCAATATCACCTTTGCTCGGGCTCGCACGCTTGAACTCTGCTGCCAGTGCCATTTGCAACCATCCCTGTGGCTATTTGAGGCAGACAGATAGCATTAATTACTTGTACGAGTATGTGTGGACACAGAAGGAGGATTTGATTCTCGGAATAGCAACGTACCGGAGTAGCGTGGAGACGCTTGATAACATCGATGTTGGACCCATACTTTGCCTCGCTCTCAGAGATAAGCTTCTCTAGCTCTTCCGGGGGTGTTGTCTGCTTGGACGCAGCGACGTCCTTGCGTCGCTGCTCCGTGATCTCTTCCAGAAAACCCATTTTTTACTTGTGTTTCTAATTTTTCGCTCAATTGGTACATGTTGAAGCTGTAGAAAATCATTTTACTACCAGCAAAGCCTTCGGAAAGAGATTCGGAAAGTATAAGCATTGTGGCTGTGGAGTATGGCAGGAAGAGTACGAGGGTCTAGAATATGGAGGAGTGAGCTATGTGCACTTGTATGATCGAAAGTAGATAATTTTAAAAATGGTCCTCTACGTGTGGATACATTGTCGTTTACTGCCGCAAGAAACGCTTGTGCAATGCCAATACATCGAAACGAAAACATAAAGACAGGCTAGTATTTGTATTCGAATTGGTTTGCTACCAGTTGTAAAAGGTTTAAGCATGCTGCCTTTTGCGGTCCCATGGACGGTGGTCAGTCCTGACGAATCCAACTGATGTTCATGCTTGACTGGAAAGACGAAGTTTCTCCATCTCAAGCTTTACCTATAGAAACTTTAATATCATTGCTAGTTCGTTCTTAGAAAATGTAATCCGTTAGCGGAATGGTATCTATGGTACCACTAGTGCTAATTTTGTTTCCAGCTGCGTTGTATGTGAGACTTCAGCATCAGTTCCATACTTTCGTTCGCTAAACTTGATCTTAAGTATCTTTGACTGACTGCATGTGTATAGAAATAACAACATGATGATCTAATTCGTCGTCAAGATTATCACTAGAACTCCATAGCTAGCTATCAAAACACCACCATGGACACCTACGCAATTGCATAGTCCCTACAGAGCTGCGTTGACTCCGAGGACATAAACACACGAAGATTGGCAGGAAGAGATCGATGAGCAATTCATTTTACTCTTAAATGGTTTAGATACCATACCAGTGTCTCTGCTGGGAGAAAACTCGGGTCTCAACTCGTTATGAGGATAGAGTTGACAAATTGCTTTAGTAAATGATGAAACCCGATTAAGATTCGTAGATCATGGATCATCTGAGAAGGGAAAGAGCCTACCATTCTAAACAAAAAGCTCGTTCGGACTGCAAAAACATCCAACCCAGCTATACTACTAAAACACCATGAAATGCTACATTGTAATGACTAATCTACTACCTATTATTCTTATGCCTGTGTGCTCTTTCTAAATCTGGCCCGGTAGATGCTACCTCCTTCCTGACGCACTGCAAGCTCTCGATCGGTTGGCTGGTTGAATAAATTGTGATCACCTTCGTCACAACTAGCAAATGACTTTGAGTCGCTAAAGACTTCGACCATGTCTTCGTGCAGTTCCTCCACATCTGTTTGCAAGTCGACAACCGTATCATGAGGCAGGTGATCACCTAGATCTTTGACAAACGACGGCACTACAAGCCGACGTTTGTGATGCTTCTTTTTAAACCAAGGATCTGGATGATAGATAGAGACGCTGTGGACAATTGATGGGAGAGCGGGTAAAAGTAGAGGCAGCTGGAAGTTGAAATTCGCATGGACAAATGCGAGATTCTGGATATCTGTCTTCTTTAAATCATGAAGAGCAGCTTGAACCACGTTGTCTCGGATTTCGATGCCGAGGAAGTTGAGCGACGTTGCATGTTTTGGGGCTAAATCGAGCAAGTATTTACCTCGGGCACACCTGTATGAAGTTGAATCAGTATCTGATAGCTATATGTTTACTTTCGCAATGTAAACGTACCCAATATCTATATGAATGGGTAACGACGGGTCTTTAAAGAGCGTATTCCAGTCAGGAATGACCATGGGCTCACGAAATCGACTCTGAAGTGGATTCACGTGCTGCCGTACTCGTCTTGAAGACTTACTTGTCGAGTATTCATGGTCCCTAACATTCTTATTAATAGAATACCATCTAAGTCGAACGGAACGCTGTGTTTGAGGGCGATAAAGTCGAAGTAGATGTGGTAGAACCATTTTGGTGGTTTGTGTCCAAATAGCTTGTCAATCAGCACGTGATTGGCAGTAAAAGGATGGTCAAACTCGGATTGGCTTAAAAGCTGTCAACACATCCTGAAGTACATCCTTGGACTGATTACTTCGCCATGGACGCGTGGCTGGACATTATTAACGCAAGTGGCGCCGGAAGGACAGCCCCAGTGACCTCTCTGGACTTTTCGACTGTCGGACTGCAGCAAACACTGCATAATGGCTTTGAAATGTGGTGGTTGGCAGGATTGCCATTGGCACTCGCTTGTGGGCTGACGCTACTGAGCCTCTCACTCTTTTCGACGCTGCACAAGCTTCAGCAATCGTTTGTGCGAAGATTATTTGAAGGAAAGTCTTCGACAAAGCTAAATGAAGGGCTCAAAGCATGTTATTAGGACGAGTAGGTACGTTGATAGGTACTAACTGTTCATATTGGTAGATTCCTCGGCATATAGCAGTGATTATGGATGGAAATCGTCGATATGGCAAGAACAGATATGGGACTGGAATCAAAGGTCACGCAGATGGAAGCAGAACGCTTGTGAATTTTGTGGATTGGTGTCAAGCCGCCGGTGTCGAAGCTCTGACTGTCTACGCTTTCTCTACAGGTACACATAATCATAGTATTCAACTATTTTTTCAAGTGCTCATGCATCGTAGAGAACTGGAATAGGGACCAAAAGGAGATTGATGCATTGATGAATCTGTTTAAGGAGTTTATGCATCGCATCATACCTGAAGCACTGCGTCGTAATATTCGAGTCCAAGTACTGACATCGGACAGCGAACGCTTTTCGAGTGACATCATGGAAGCCATTGATAGCATTGAATCGCAAACTGCTCATTGCACTGCTTTCCGACTCAACATTTGTGCCAGGTAGATTCTTTCTTATGTACTCATAAGAATGTAGAGTGACATTTGAAATAGCTATGGATCCCGAAGTGAGATTGTGCGAGCCTGCCAAAGGATCACGCAGGATGTCGTGGATGGAAACACAGCAATCGATCAGATCGATGAAAACCTATTTTCTCAAAAACTACTCACGAAGTTCGTACTAATTCTCGAACTATCCTCTTTTCGCATGCTAATTGGCTATTTCTAAAGGGACTTGCCCGAACCAGAGCTTTTACTTCGCACCTCTGGCGAACAGCGACTGAGCAACTTTTTACTGTATCAAGCAGCATACGCAGAGCTTATTTTTGTACCGAAGAACTGGCCAGAGTTTACGCAAGATGATCTAACGACAGTCTTTCGAGAGTTTACTCGGCGCAAGCGACGTTTTGGAAAATAGAAAAATAGCCGCATAAGGAGGAAAAAATGGAAATATGCCCTTCTTCCAACACTGAGTTTCACTATTTAGACAACCACCTGGACACGGGATGGCGAGTACGGCGAACGGCTCGGCGGCCACGCCATCGGTCAAGGCCAAGTTCTGTTTAAACTGTCAGAAGGACCTCACACGCAACATCCGAATCACCTGCGCCGAGTGCTCATCTCACGACAAGGCGCCGGTGGAGCTGTGTGTCGAATGCTTTGGCACCGGGACCGAGTTCGGGGACCATAAGAAGACCCACGCGTATCGCGTTTCCGACTGTCTGCAGTATCCTCTCGTGCGCGAGAATCCTCTCGTTTCGAAAGGAGATGAAAATGAGAACAAGGACAAAAAGGACATGGCCATGGCTGGCGACTGGACTGCCGAAGAAGAGCTTTTGCTCTTAGAAGCACTCGAGATGTTCGGCATGGGCAACTGGAAGGATGTAGCAGAGCACGTAGGCTCCAAATCGGATAAAAAGTGCGAGAGACATTATATGCAGGCATACCTTCGTCACGCAGACTTGATGCCACGCTTCCTACAGGACGATTTATCTCTTGAGGAAGAAAAGTTGGAGGTTGGAAGTGAAAAAGTCAAGGAAGAGGAAGGCAAAGAGGAGCAGGAGACTGTTGGCGAGAAGAGAGGGAAGCGAGGTCGACCGAGTAAGAAGATGGGGCCCGACGGTGTGCAGGTGAAGGCGCATCCGGGGAGCGAACTCGCAGGGTACATGCCTCTTCGAGGAGACTTTGACGTCGAACCGGACAATGACGCGGAGCTAATCTTGGGCGACATGGAGTTCTCGAGCGACGACCATCCGAGCGAGAGGGCACTGAAGCTCAAGGTCGTGCACATCTATAACCAAAAGCTGGATGAACGCGCCAAGCGAAAGAAGTTTGTCGTCGAACGAGGGCTGCTCGACTACAAGAAGCACCAGGCTATGGAGCGTCGGAAGACCAAGGATGAGCGGGAAATTGGCGCCCAGATGAGACCGTTTGCTCGCTTCCAGTCGCCAGAAGAGCACGAGCAGTTCGTCTCTGGTCTCGTGAAGGCGCTGCGACTGCGTAAACAGATCTCTTTGCTGCAAGAGTACCGGAAGAACGGGGTGCGAACGCTCGAGGAAGCAGAGCTGTATGACGCAGAGAAGAAGAAGCGAGAGATGGACCAGGCGCTGGCTAAAGAGAGGGAGAGCGCTGCGTATTTGTATAGAGGTAAGGAGGCGAGGGAGATGGACGCTGCGCCTGGCGCGCACTTGCTGACAAATAAGGAGAAGGAGGTGTGCGAGAAGCTGACGCTCTTGCCCAAGCACTACTTGGTGATTAAGGACGCGCTGGTGAGAGAGTGCTATCGGCTGGGGTACTTGAGTCGAGAGAACGCGACGGAAATGGTGAAGATTGATGCGGAGAAGACGAATCACCTGTATGACTTTTTCGTCAAGTGTGGATGGGTCTACACATCTGCTGGAACGTCGAATGAAGGTACTTTGGATCCTTTTAATCTTTACAATATCTGTGCTAAGCATGCCTGTAGGAAAGAGTGACGGAGTGGAGGGAAAGGAAACGAGTCCGAAGAGAAAAGCGGACCAAATTAGTTCCGAAGCTTGACTTTCTGGGCGACAGTGTAGTGATCGGCTATGGGATCGAGCAAATATACTTTGTGTTTGCATTAGCATTTACCACACGAGATGAACTATAAGGTTATGATTGCTCTCGGGTGTCTCGTGGTGAAAACGTCGCTAGATGACACTGCAGATAGAGCGATAGTATGTCACTTGTCTAGAGCTCTTGTTCGCTCGGGATAAGTTTACAGTAGTAATCGAGTGAATCGTCATTCCTGTTGTAGATGAAGTACATGTCTGAAATCATTGGAAACGCTACACAATCAGAAATGCACTTGACAATCCTCGTAGATATCTCTTCTGAACGACGTCGAATGTAGTAAAGGTGTTCCATACTGACACGACTACCATCAAACGAACCGATCACATTTGTTCATCTGCTTCCTATTACTAGTCCCTAGCTCTGCTCATAGCTAGAGTAGCGCCTATACGTTGACCTAACGCTCCTCTGACAAGCTCTCGCACCTCAACTCTCAATCTAATAGATACCTCTTTCGATCTTTCTCAACAGAGGTAGCCAAGAAAATTTCAATGTAGCTCCAGTCTCCTAGCAGCCAAAGTCTAGACAGTAGCATTACCACCTCCAGTTACTACTTCACGACAAGGGTTCATAGCATCAGTACATCTCCTTCGGGAGAAGCAGCTATCCGAACCCTTCGCGTCTATTCTTCTGATAGAGTCTATGTTTTCGCTTCGGATTTCGCACTTGGTTGGAGTATGGGCGAAGGCGCCTGGGACGGCGTCGGTGGCCAGTGGCGGGCATAGCGAAAGCAAGTGAGTTGGGTCGAGCG
>JAADVB010000447.1:0-10282 GCA_023334545.1 Salisapilia sapeloensis
AACTATATGCAGTCGTCCACGGTCTAAAGAAGCGAGTCTCGCTTTCAGAGCAAGAAAAGAGTGCAAACGCGCCAGCCATGTCCGATGAGCGAGACAGGAAGCAACACTGTGGGCTAGATGACAGCGCATCTACCAACAGTTTTTTCAGCAGTGATGAAAACATGGATCTAGACGACCCCCAAGATGGGTAAGCTTCAGCTTTAAAGCATTCGGATCATTCCGGTAATGCAACGGGGTCAGTTGGAATGGTCATTTTCATCTTTGTCTTCAGTTTAAAACATTAACTCTCGTGTCTCGTTTGCTGATTGCTCGGTCGGGCAGTACGGACACTTGAATCTCCTATTACATATTCGTGAGTTAAGATGAAGTAGGAAAGTAAGCACCGACATATCTACCTTGTTCGGTTGTGAGATATCTTGTCGACACAGTC
The DNA here is from genome assembly GCA_023334545.1 of Salisapilia sapeloensis. Classification (NCBI taxonomy): domain Eukaryota; phylum Oomycota; class Peronosporomycetes; order Peronosporales; family Salisapiliaceae; genus Salisapilia; species Salisapilia sapeloensis. Next base: position 431 of record JAADVB010000447.1, read on the forward strand.
ACGGCAGATGGCGTGTCCACACCGCAATAGCATCGGTGGATTGTCCGGCGTGCATTCATCTTTGGACACTGGGCACGCAATGACGGAATGAAATCTGTGCTCGTCTTTCATCGGGAGCTCCACCTAGTTCTCAATCAAGTTTCGGATCTATAATGTCATAGGAATGCAGCGTACCGGCAGCTCTTCCATCGTCTTCAGATCTTCCAGCTTGCCACTCATGATCTCAATCATCTTTCGCATGGCTGGAAGCGCAGTGATTCCAGCAGACAAACTACCATGCACATGTTAGCTGCAATGTTCACAATGATTGACAGGCGAGATGACCATGTTCGGAGGTATGGCTTAGCAGGTACGTTGTGAATTCGGCAGCAAGCTTGCCGCAGCATCTTTTCCACATATTCCCATTGATCTTCTTCACACAGATCTTGGTATGGCGAAGCTTGAAGCTTATCTTTGTAAACAATGCAAGCGAGTAGTCTTCGGATCTCTACAGAAATCATTAGACGCAATCAAACAGAATGTATCAGGATACCTTACGCTTTGGGTAAGAGCTAAACAAGGGATGCAGAATGTCTTTGGCAAACTGAACTGCATCCTGCTGCGTGTTACATGCTTGCAGGTACTCCAGGAATTGCAGTTTGCGTAATCGGAAGTCGATGTCGAGCTCAAGCACATTTAGCCTCTCGCGATTCTCTTTCGTCCATCTACCAAGGTACGTTAGCGACCAGTTTTATTCATATATACTACAGTACGTACGTGATTGCCGGTTGGAGATCCTTGTCCTTGAAAGCAGACAGCAGCTTCCTTAATGTAAGAAAGCACGTTCGATAATTGGGTGGTACTTCAACATTGGCTTCCTAGTCCGTGTTAAAACTGCACCACTGCTCTGCATGGGATGGAAACGTACTTGGCAGAGGGAATCTCCGGCTTCAATCTGTCCGTCATGGTAGAGATATTCGGCTATCAGTCGGTAGATTAGCTTCGCATCGAACGCATCTGGATCACACATTTGCGCCACATCGTCCGGAAGTGTCTATTAGAAGTGCATGAGTAGGTGGGTAGTACGAGGAGATCATGCATCGGACAGGACTTTTTTTATCTGATTGCCAAATTTCGATAGCGTCGCATGCACAGCCGTGAACTCGTCACTCATATGCCTCTTCAAATCTAGTGCTTGCACTCTTTTGACAAAGTCTCCAATAATGTGCTCGATTTCTGCATCCTCCTCCTCACTCTTCGATTCACGCTTTTCACTCTCTAGCGTTGAAGCATTCTTCTGTCGCTCGAGCTCTTCCTTCTTTGCTAGGAGCTCAGCTTCGGTGCTATCAACTTGGCGAAGAGCTTCATCGAGTAACTCATCTAAAGTACTAGCCCCACGGCGTTGGCGCTTTAAAGCACGGTCTGCACTCTTGTCGAGCGAAGACAGGTCGACCTTCATGTCCTTCTTGACGCTGTGTACTTGTATCTTTGAGAGGCACTTTAAAGGTTACGCTTTATAGAAAAAAAGGCATTTTAGAGTATAAAGTGGACAGAAATGAACGGCGTAGAGTGGAAAATAGTAGTAGGAAAACAAGTGAAATGACGATGATTGCAGACTGTTGCGCAGGGGTTTTGACCGGACCCACAGGGTCCCGCATGATACAGTACACTGCTGAACTATAGTTCAAACATTCCGATCACATGGTTGTCAGGAATTGATAGTACGACAAGAGCTTTGTGCACACGCAGGGGGCGTGGTAGCAACATTCCTTCCCGATGATTGGAACTCGTATTTAGCGTACTCGTAAATTAGTTAAGATCACTAAATTCAATCGGTACATTGTCGGTACTATTCGTATCTAACCCTTTAAGATCGCCAATCGTTCAGTAAGACCGAGAAGAATCGCGATGGAGGTAGAGGAAGACCCAAGCAGCCAATACGTCGATTATACGAACGCTACATCGCTCGAGTACTTTGTCTCTGACCTAGAGCGAACACTCCGATCATGGGGTCTAACGGATAAAGGGCACACGACGACAAACCCATCCGCTAGCAAAATTACACCATCGACATGCACCAAAGTGCTCGAATTTGGGGAGCATGGACACGTACCTACACGCCACTACGCTCTCACGCTATTCACACCGCCGAATCAGGAGCATGCAACAGCACTGCTTCCCTCCGACTCGTCTGTAAAGCCCACTTGGAGCTCTGGAATGGAACACTTTACACCGTCCATGCTCGATATTGCAGACAATTCGAGCGACTTTCTTTGGCAATACAATACCTCCACCTCATCTAAACTTGCTCATCGGTTCGGTAGCTCCCAGTCTCTCGTTCAATCTACTCATCAAGCTTCTGAGACGGAATCCAGCACGACCGACACGTCCGTCCGTGAGAGCTCCTACTTTGACGAGGACGAACCCGAACTCGATCGTACTAGCTCTTACCTCCGATCTCGACAATGGTTTGGCGTAAAACAATTCCTGCTGCTTACAAAGTCCAACAAAAGGATTTATGCTAAGGCACAAGAATCTCTTTCCATTACCGACACGACTACGAACAGTCCCTGGGATGACATAGACATTCCTCCGCGATTGTTGGACGTATCGATTGACCCGAACGAGTCGAAGCTGCTTTTATCCGCGTTGATGATCGCACTAAACAACTGTGACTGTTCTCTCCCAGCGTTTGTACCTCGATTCGAACCGTCTCGAGGCTCTTGGCTCGGCTCTGCTGTTCCTGGGTCTAAAGGCAGTGTCTCGATGGAGTTGGAGACCGACCTTGTGCCTGAAATTAGCAGCAATCAAATGTGTATTAGTGGTCTCCTCTCGTTTTTCAAGCTCAAACTCCAGCTTCAACCATCCATCGAAGAAAAGTATCGATCTCAAGTACTTGTCGATGACGACGCATCTGTCCAAGCCGGCATGTCTGTCTCGGCTTCTTTCTCCTACAAGTGGAACGCTGCGAAAGCGGAGGGAAAAGAGTGGAAACTACATGTATCAGATAATCCTAGTCACACCATCCTTCAGACGGTATATGGGAAAACGATGGGCGATCTAGACGTCGGTGGACATGTGAATCCACTCGATGGACTAAGACTTACGACGCTCTGGCCGAATCTAAAGGAAGGTACGTACGTGGACAATGTCGTCCACTCGACGCTAGATCCGAATGAAGCACCGAACTGGGTCTTGGAAGCGCTCTTCTTACCTCGAGACTCATATCCATTCAGCTTGCCACTTACTCGACTACTTTCGAATCTCGTGCATGCATACGCAAAGTCCAAGCAACTGAGTACAGGCTTGATCGTATCTGAGCTCGCGCCCGACACGTCTTCTTACAATGATACAGAGCATTCCCTTCCATCTGTACGCGGTGTTCGGGTACTCGGAGGCGCACTCGGCTCCCTAACTTCCTCCTTACTCTCGTCATGGAAAGGCGTGGACGTTGATAGTGTCCAAACGACGCTCTTTCAAGTCCTTGGTGGAGATGAAAGGGACACGATGGACTCTGGCGTCGACCATGGAGTTCTCGTTAACAGTCTAGTCTCCCGCCTCGCCGCTCGCATGGCTCAGATCCGTATGCATCTATGAAATTATACACACATTTGATACTCACGAGACTTGTAGGAGGCTTTAACAGCATGTGTCTCTTGTGGGTTGAGTTCTTAAAAGACTTGAGACACAGGTGGTCTCAGCTCGAACCACTTCCATTTACAACTAGCTTGGGGCTAGATGACGACCTCGCGCCTCCTGATACGACCTATTGTCTCTTACAACAACGTCTGGAACTATTGAATTGCTGCATCCTTCGATATCAAAATGAAAAACAGAGTCGAGAAAGTGATGTTGACGAGTTCTTTGACACGGAGGAAGAAGCCGCATCCGATAGTCCGCAAGGTGTCCAAGCTCCATCCAAGCTCTACTACTTGCAATCGCACACTCGAGTGAATACACCACACTTGCAACCTTCGCTGCCTCTGACAGAGGACAGCGCTAGCCAAGAAGCTCGTCTGCTCTCGCGTCTCGGCATCTCCCTCTCTTCCTCCCCTCACCGGCGACAGCTGAGCACTGCAGCCTTGCTGTCCGACATGCAAGCTTTCAAAGCTGCTAATCCAGAGTCCATTCTGGCAGACTTTCTCCGTTTCTATCTCCCAGACGACTGGATTCCATGGGACGACGACCAGGTTGCGTCCATCGCGTCTAGTCTACGGGAGGATATGCGGGAGGTCGATTGGTTCCCAGATCGTGGCGTCCTGTCCTCTCGCGTACGAACGAGTGTTGAGCAGTCGGACAGCATGTGGATGCAGATGTGGAGTATGAGCAGTCCTGTTCCTGCCATGAAGCAGAAACGACTGTTTGATCCGGCACAAGAGGCTGAGCGAGTGCTGCAGGACCTTGAGACCATGTCAGCTCCAGAGATGTTCCTTCAAATGATATCAGCAGCCCTTTCCAATGGCATCGCAACACTGTCTTGCGCACTACCAGTAGCTTTGACAGAGTTGTCGTCAGTTGAATGCAGCATTGAGGAAGCCAAGGAAGGCAGCAGCCTCGCCATTCATCGACTGGATAAAGTGCTTCGTCAAAGTCAGGAGCTCTTGCCATCGATAGGAAGTAGCGACGCAGTGCGTGCGAAAGCTCAGAGTGAGATGCAAGTGGCACAAGAAATGGCACTCGATGCTTGTTGGAGTGCGTTGCAAGCATTTGAAAAGAGCGAGTTCACTCTTGCCAAGGCCTCTAGCTTACTCGATGTCGTCGGGATGGAAGACAGGCAAGTGGAGCTAGTAGACGCTTTGTTGTCTACTAGTGGTCAATCAGGTCGAGGAACGAGCGTCGCAGAGCTCTTGGTAGAGAAGGAGCTCAAGGACAAGATCAGGTCGATTCTGTGGTCACAAGAGGATGCGGACGGACTAGAAAAACGGGAATACGTGCTTCGATGTATCTGCCCTCGACCATTCGACGTGGACGACACGAATGATGAAAGTCCCCTTGTCGTCAATAGGATGTACGCTGCCTTCCGAGAACATACCGTCCGCTTCGCGTTGGCATTAGGCGAGTCGGAGTATTAATGATCAATCTAGTTATGCATTCAAGCTATCTCCTGCATCGCTTCATGATATCTGCTTGCAGCTTCAAGGATTGCGCGTTTTACACGTTCGTTTCGCAATCCGACGTGACATTCCAACTCCACGACCGCTCAACAAAGAGAAAGATCATGCTCGCCCGACAGGCCCTTCGTTCCGCTACCAAGCGTCTATCCACTACTAAAGTGTATGTCTCCCTCTTTTATACTTGTATGACCATCCGTACCATCGACCCGCTTGATGCGTTCTAGGACGTCCAGTCGCCAGATCGGCTACTTGTCATCCCTCCCGGAGGAGCATGAAATGCTTCGTGACATGTGCCGCCAGTACGCGGACAAGTCGCTCATCCCGGTTGCTGGGAAGTTGGATAAAGAGCACAAGTTCCCAGCCGAGCAGATCAAGGAGATTGGTGAGATGGGACTCATGGGCGTCGCTGTGAGTGACGAATACGGTGGTGCTGGGTTAGACTACCTGGCATATGCTATTGCCATGGAAGAGATCTCTCGTGGATGTGCTTCCACTGGTGTCATCATGAGCGTTAATAACGTACTTGTGTCACTTTATATACAGATGTAGCAAAGATACTTACAAAGATCTTCTAGTCACTGTACTGTGCTCCTGTGGAGAAATTCGGAACGCCGGAACAGAAAGTGAGTAGTAGAAACGTATCTATATCCACCTTGCACATGTACTCAAGGCAAGATACCCTCTAGGAAGCGCACTTGACGTCATTCGCGTCCGGCCAACAGCTCGGTGCTTTTGCTCTGAGCGAACCAGGCAACGGAAGTGACGCTGGCGCTGCGTCCACGACTGCCAAAGCGACGTCCAGTGGATATGTCTTAAATGGCACCAAGGCTTGGATCTCCAATGCCCATGAAGCCGATCAATTCGTGGTGTTCGCAACGACGGACAAGTCACTCAAACACAAGGGCATCAGTGCTTTTATCGTCCCGAAGGGCGCCAGTGGGTTCTCCCTTGGAAAGAAGGAAGACAAGCTTGGTATCCGCGCTTCTTCCACATCCAATTTGATCTTTGAAGACTGTGAGATCCCGAAAGAGAATCTGCTTGGAAAGGAAGGGGATGGTTTCAAAATCGCCATGGTGACGTTGGACGGTGGCCGCATCGGTGTCGCTGGGCAGGCATTGGGCATTGCCCAAGCGTCCTTAGACTGTGCCATTGACTACGCACATACGCGTAAAACCTTTGGCGAACCGCTTGCGAAGAATCCGATCATCCAGTCGAAACTATCCAACATGGCTACGGAACTCGAGGCGGCGAGACTGCTCACGTGGCATGCGGCAGCCGAGAAAGATGCTGGTAAACCGTACTCGAAACAAGCAGCCATGGCGAAACTCAAGGCGTCGGAAGTGGCCACCATGTGCTCCCATCAAGCCATCCAGATCCTTGGCGGCATGGGCTACGTTTCGGAGATGCCGGCGGAACGCCACTACCGCGATGCCCGGATCACGGAAATTTACGAAGGCACTTCGGAAATCCAGCACCTGGTTATCGCTGGAGCCCTTAACAAGGAATATGCTCAGACGCATTAGCAGAAAGAATTCGAATACACAAACATCCTTTTAAAAACGACCTTACGTTTGGACTAAGAAGGATCGCCAACTGTGTCGAACAATATAGAGTCCGATGAGATGGCGCCACTGTCAGCCCTGTCCGATCTCTATATTAGATCGGAGTAACGTTCTAGCTATCTACCACGCAGGTATGTTTCAAGTATCTGAGACCGAAACAGAAGATATGGAAACCTGGCAAAGTATATTTCAACGGGAGCTGTTGATTCAATGCACAATGCATTCAGTTGCGTACGACTACACTCAAGCTTTCTTTCATAAAACTTCCACCGGCAACGCATACAAAGGGACCATCCGCTTGATTTTCTTTCGAGCAGATTTTGCGTTCGTCGAGACCGAAGGCTTTACGATCGTGCGATCGCTGAGATTGTTGAACCCATGCTCTGACTGCAATTAAGGATGAACCAACTCGTGTGCGTCTTCTCGTTCTAATCCTCAATGTGTCCTTCATTGTGCTATGTGATCGACCATTACTGGTATCGATGTACATGAGCCTTTAGTGCTTTCAAGTTGCGATCGAAAGCTTACCAACAGGTCATAAGAAAGTGTTTAATGGATCATTCCTACGGTCGTCTGGACGACAGAGTTTTTTCGCGTGCGAACGAGGAGAAACTCGTCCAGAGCGAATCGGCCATCTAGCTCTAAGCAAATGGACGATGCCACGAGATTCTATCTTTTTAAACCGCCAATCGCCAACTTGCAGCAGGCTTGTCCATCCCCTCTACAGATCCATGTGATCGGTCGATAATTGGCGTTTAGTATGGAAATGGACCGACCGAAAACGAAAGTTTGTGATCCCAACAGCGTCGTGCCTTATCAAGAACTATCCAGCCGAAGCTATGACTTCCAACTAGGAAAATTCTCAAACAGCAACTGGCTACCTCGATCATCACAGGAGGGCATTCACAATTGAAAACTCTTACGACTACTCAAGTGCCTTCCAGCATGAATACGCAACACGAACAACAATTCCTTGAGTCAGATTCACCAGTTGGTGAGCCTCTGACAAACGACCAACTCTGCGAAGAGGTCTCACCAATTGATTATTTTGGTGTCAATCTGTCAGAGTATGATATAAATCTGTGCAGTACACTGGACGGCGCAGAAATGTGCTTCGACGCTTGGCAAGCAAACTTTGGTCAGCTGCTTGATCAACCCCAGGACATGGCTTCTACTGATGTCCACGCGCTACCAAGCGATGTGCCTGGAAGCACACTTCCAGTTGTAAAGGGTAAATCGCCGGGTAACGTTTCTACTTCCGAGAGCGACAATGATAAAAAGAATAAGCGTAAAAACCAAACAAACGCAAACTCCAGAAAGTATCGTAAAACCCAAAGAGAAACTTTGAACTATCTGAAGGAACGAGTGCCGGAATTGGAACAAGAGAAACAGCGGCTTAAAGAGGATTTTGAAGAAAGTATTCGCAGTTTGCAACAGCAGCTGGACAGTCTGAAGGATGCACAAAAGCTTGAGATCAAGACCTCTGGCTTCTGCTGTAACATCGATGGCATTGTCGAAGAGACCAAGCATCACTTGAACTGGATCTCTTCTGCTCAAGAAGTACCAAAGGCATCGGTAAAAACTTGCGGTTGGCTCATTACATTTTGGATGCAAGATTGCAAACTCATTTCGAAAGCTACCAAAGTGATTCAAAATGTCAAGGCATTGGATGCAGCATGGGTGCTGTACTACAACAATGAGCAGCAATGCCCTCACATGCAGGTTGAGACATGCTCTTACGCTATCACTCACAAAGTGAACAACTCTGTCCGAATCATAAAAGCGATCAAGCGCGTACCGGGGCAGAAACCTGTCAACTCAAAAGATGTAGAGTTCATAGCCAAAGATGAACTCTCGGAGACACGTGCGCGATGGATGGTTGGGTCAAGAGTCATGATGACACCCACATGTGGCGAAATGGTATGTACACCATATTCTAATGGCTACCTATTGGAAGATTCTACCGCCGGATGTGCTGTTCAAGCCATAACAATCTACGAATATAATGCGAATTGCTCGCTCGATATGATGCTTAAGTTGGCGGGGGCTGCTAACATCGGTGTCTCTGCGTGGGAGTCACATTTGCTTTCGACTGCATACGAATGTAGCAGCTTCGATTATATGGACTTGCAGATCCCGTTTTAAGTCGACGGTGCAGCTACTTGGGCAGTCCGCACCACCAAGACTCTGTTTAATGAAGTTACATACATAAAAATGCATACGTTGTTCAATAATCTTGTTCAAAGTATTCTGCGAGCAATCTCCTGAAGCCTGTGATAAAATAAGATACCATGCTCATAGGAGTTACAGAGTCTTGTTTGTTGTTAAACGATAAACTTACAAATTACGAAATCATGCATACAGTCGCTAGAGATGGTCTATCTGAATACACACTATAGATTTCTGTTTGGTGCCGACTGCTCTGTGTTACTTTTATAAACGAAATCATCTCTTTTGCATTGGTAGTTTGTTCACAATTTATCCAGGGTGAACGCATCGAAAGCGTTATATGTGCCTGTCTACAAGTAGCATCAGCGAGAAATTTTGTTGATAAGATTACATTCCACACCTCAAGTCTTCCTCAAGTTACTGATAGTGGTCTGGGTGAGACGTGTCCAGGTCCCAAATGTGGAGGAAAATGCTAAAGCAGGATGGCTTGCTCGTCGCCATGAAGCATGCTTCACGTCTTATAGAAGATCAAAGGCAATTCTTTGTGATGTCGGTATATGCCAAGATAATCAAATCTAGATGTACGCGACTCTCTCGATAGAGTCTTGGGTAAGTAGTTAATGCATTCATAGTAAAAATGTGGAATTCCTGTTTCGTTTGCTACAGATCTATCGTTTCCACTGTTCTAGCTCTCGAAACCAAACCAGAGTATTGGACCTAAGTACATTCCTAAAAACGCAAGCACGATAGAAGTACAACGGTTTAAAACAATTTGGTATGCATGCAAAAATCTTCATTTCAAGCGACGTGATCAAGCCGACTTTATTCTACTTGTTAGCACATCTATCATAACATATGAGAAAGCTTACGCAGGGACCACAGTAACAAGCGTATATAACACGTCGTTTGCACGCTGATACGACGAACATTCTTTCGCGCAGCCTTGGTAGCTTCCGATTGACCTGATCGTCGATACGACAATTGCCATCGAAACGTCGCGACTCCACAAGATCGAAATCGTTCATGGA
>JAADVB010000448.1:0-10179 GCA_023334545.1 Salisapilia sapeloensis
TCTGTTCTACACGTACTACAAATATCCCATCCAGTCTCTTCGTCAGACGCCAGCTCATGATCTAGAAGTAGCGCATCAAACAATGAAAATATCTATCCTGCTTATAACCCAAGTTACCGTTGGTACGATCTACCAGTGGTGGTCTCAAACTCGGATTCGTCTCATATAGAAAGAGACTGAGGTTGACTGCGCATAGAGAGCGATGATGTGATAAGTGATGCGCTTAAATCTTAATTTTTTGGATACAGAGTCAAAGGCTGGACAGGATTCAGAAGAACCGGGACAAATGAATACGGAAGGGTACACTCTGTAGCTGAAGATCGTTGCCACTCCATATAAACTATATTCGTGACATCTAGTCGCTCACACATCATGGCTGCTTTACTCGAAGATGGATACCACTTGATGGATGGTAAAAACGTGGAAGTCGGAAAACGTTCTTTTGTTGTGCTCTGCAGCTTCCTCTTGTCATGCGTAGTCTGCATGAAGCCTTGCGTACATGCACGACCATTGCATGTCCATAAAATCTTTCTGTCGCATAGGATGCTCATTCATGTCTACTCTGCTAGGCCGAAGTATGGTTGAGAAATCCGGCATATCCTAGAGGTTTTAACACGTAGGAGATGACTTATTTGAAATAGTTGGCGAGATTAGTAAGCGTATACACTCTATTTCATCTCCTGCACTCTATGTAGACAGCTAAAGCCTACTTTGATGATATTAGACAACTATGGAAAAATATTGTTCAAGTCCCACTGTCTCAGTCACTTGCGACTCACTGATATTCCGATCCGCGTCGAGCGAAAGTAGCGTCCCACTCCAGGTCAAGCACTGGGTACACATTATCAGACCGCAGATCATGCGTTAGATGGTCATGGAGACGTTAGCCTCTCCTTTCGACTAAGCCACTGGAGGGATCAAATTCCATGGCTTCGAGCAAACTCCACATGAATGAATACACTTTAGTGATTTAGACACTGCATGCTGCTCCCCAAGTTACCACTCTTCCTACAATCGGTTTCCACATGACATCTTAAGATCTGTCAACCCATTGCGAAGTGGATTGCTTCCATTTGCACTTGCGAAGGCGAACCTATCTTCCTTCCGCTTGTCCTTGTCCTGTAGCAACCTCATTTTCGATCTTGCGTTCCAAGCCTCAAGGCATCAGCAAGAGGTCACGTCTTGCGAAGGGATTCGTCATGTCAACGCTTCAAAGTACGGACGCGAGACTATGGAAGTACGCGGAAGCGGGCGATGTAGAAGGTGTTCACAGAATGATTGACGACGACTGTAATGTGAACTGGGCGAACGATTGGGGTAAAAACTCGGCATCACCATTAATGGCGGCAGCATCAGGCGGTCATGTCAAAGTGATCGCACTCTTGCTAAAGCATAATGCAGACGTGAAGATGACCGATGAATACAAGTCTACCGCACTTCACTACGCTGCTCAGCATGGACAAGCGGAAGCTGCGCAGTTGCTAATAAACTCTGGACCGAGCATCGATAGGCGAAATAGAGAAGGTTGTACCCCACTGCATGTTGCCGCGAGAGAAGGAAACTTGGAGGTTGCAGCGATGTTACTACAAAACGGTGCGAGAGTTAACATCGCAGGTGAATGGAACGCCACCCCACTCGACTTCGCAATCCGAGACAAACGAGTTGAGATGATAAAGCTCTTGGCTCAATGGGGAGCGAATCCAACCAGTAAAATTGGTTATCGTCCATGTCCGATCAAATTCGCCAAAGACAACCGTGATACAGCTCATTTGGTGTCGATTTTAAAAGAGTTTACGAGTCATAAGAAAGCGGTGGACAGTGGTAAGCAAGAGACTGTGCAGGGCTTCTTACGTCAGTCTATCGCTGATAAGGATGTGAAACAGATGAAGAAAAGCTACAGGAAGATCAACAATCATACAAGTCGTTTCCAAGGTTCAGTGTGGCAGACTAAACTTCGTCGTGTCCTGGATGACCACAAGTTGGAAATGGTGTACTATGCATTCAAGATAGATGAAGTTGAAACGATCGAAGCTATCTTCAATTGGATCAATGGCGAGCAATGGATTCGAACCGCGACCTTCTCGGATGGATCGACCTTGTTACAACGAGCTCTGAGTCACCGAAAAGTGTTCGCCGTAACGTCCATGCTATCGCACGGACTGGACCCCTATGAAGGTTCGAAAGCCAGTCAGCCACTGCCGCTCTTGTGCCACTCGACTTTACGCGTATCAGCTGACAAATTGATAGCTAGCTACAGAACGCTTCAAAAGGCGATAAACGGTCTACCTGAAGACGGCAAAAACGCTTTTACCCAACATATCCTTGACGATTTCAAAGTGGAGATGCTGTACGCTGCCTTCGAAACGAGTGATGAGGAAAAGAGAGACGCCATCATCAGTTGGATTGATGATAAAGATTGGATCCAAACGGCCAAATATAGCGATGAATCGACATTGATGCAGCGTGCTGTGCGCTCACAGAATTGGACTGCCCTTCGGAAAATGGTACGCTATCGGATCGATCCTTACAAGCTTATTACGGAGAATCGACTCATACCTAAGGGAAAAGAGGAAGAGGAAAAGAACGATGAAACACCACAGAAGATCATAGAAGCCATGACACTTGAGTATGAAGTATGTGCTATGAAACTTCTTGAGAGCCATGATATGCCGCCGACTGATAGAGGAGAGTTGATGAACTCGATGCGCTTCTTTTCAACATGCGTGAGCAACGTCTGCTCCATCATCACGTTTGCTGTGGTAAACCTCCAAGAAGAAGGGAGGGATGCGTTTATTGAAAAATGCTTGGAGCTTCCCATGCTCCGTCGCTTTGTCTACGACAGGAGTGAGCGAGACGAGTACGTCAACTACTTGGCAGGCCTGAGAGCACAAGCCGTCATTACGAAGGAAAGAAGAGAACACTTTCGTATGGATGCAACAAATGTTAATGCAGAGAATACAGTGTGGGTACACGAGATCAAAGCTTCTGTCCAAAAGAACACCGAGCATCGTGAACACACCAAACATGGCTTGAAGAAACTTCGAGAGGAATTTGACAAACTTAAAGTGTCTCTAAGGAATTGGCAAGAGCAGCAAGCGGAACATGACAAAATTCAAAACATCATCTCGGCCATCTGTGGCTGCATGATTTTCTTCGGAGCTCCTTCGGTGGGGAGACTAGTACAGGCTATTATCAATATGATGAGCCCAAAGCTAGTACTCGACGCCATCACAGAAAGATCGGGCAGTCATGAAAACAAACTAGTGCTCAAGCAAGAAGTTAGGTGCATGATTGAAAGCTCTGGCATTCCCCCTCAAGAATTTGTCGCCAAGTTGAAAGAAGCCGCAGACAGAGTCAGCGACAAAGACGAGGAGCCATCCGTTGCACAAGCTGCTGGTGGGGCTCATACACGTCGTCAAAGTGCAAACGCGTATTCTCGAGACGAAGAAGAGAACGACCCACCTAACGCCATGAATTAAGAAAGCGATGACGATAAGCATCTAGACCAAGATGAACCGTCCGAGCCCATGCAGTTGGCTAAGACGTATATTCGATTGCAGGTGATGGAAAACAAATTGCTTAGTGGGTCGAGTCAATTATGCTAAGTGGTTTATGTGTGGATGAGATGATGAACCTCTAAAGAAGCGTAATAAGAATCAATGCACATAATTTCTTTTTTAGACGATGAGCACAGTTTGTGACAAGTATGATTTAATATATTATATTTGTGTTCTCGTTGGTATGCTTGCCCTTCAGATAGATAGGTGAGCATTGTAAAAAGACAAGCGCTGTTTTGTTCTTAAGACCAAAAGTTAAGCGTACTGATGGCCACATTTCTGTACGTTCTTTTGAATACTATAGCTTATATGATAAACTATTGATAAATCATTTGGATGTCAAAGTGGTAACATTCTAGCTTCCAATGCTTATACATGTAGAGTTTTCGATCTGTCAAGTTGAATACTTTAAACCTCACGGTTTGGTCGCAAACCAATGTCTATGTACAGTAGTCGGACTATCCCAACGCAGCTAATTAAATCATCACTCTGCCAGGAAAAAGAGTGTTAGCGCAATAGTTTGCATATTTCTACATTTCATTATTGATATTAATAAAGCTTTTCCGTTTAAGTGTTGCTAGCTCGACATTAGCACAAGAAAGCTTTAGCTATAATAGGGTTTGCATTTGAGGGCAATTGTCATAAAAAACAAGAACGCCGGTACTTTAAAATCACTTGTGCGACCGATACATTTGATCATCACGAAAGAGCACCGGTCCCAACATCGGGAGCCCTAGAGTACTTTAGCGGCCTCCCTCTACTCGAAAGACTCCGGAAAAATCGAGCAACCACATCACCATTCTTCGGAATGGTTGAGTTCACCGGAGGTGGGTTCCAAGGGTAGACGTTTAATAACTAGCTGCTAATATAATTCCGGCTGTGCCACAACAAAATCACTTCGGCTACTCATTGGAAAATTATGATCATATGGTACCGTCACAAATATATATAACAGATCGGTTCAAATAATGCAAAAGCTAAACGAAACACGAATTAACTGACAAAGTGCTGCAAACTCTTTAAAGTATGTGGAATGGGTGGAACAGTATGATACATCAAAATGCTAGCTCAGCAAAATAAAAGCAAGTAAATAATGAGTTACGCGATAGCACGATTTTATATCGTCACATAGGTTTCACGCGTCTCGGGCGCCAGTTGCTTATCCCAAAATATAAAAATGTCGTAAAAAGATAATGCCGCGACCCGGGATCGAACCGGGGACCTCAAGAACTTCAGTCTTGCGCTCTCCCAACTGAGCTATCGAGGCATCGATACAGTGACAGTAAACAATACTAATAAAAACAATACTTTAAAGTTACTGTCAAGTACTGATGCTGTACTTGATAGTTTTCGTTTAACAGATTGGTTATATTTCACACTCGCAAAGTAGACCTATACTCGTTTCACTTTTAGATATGTGCCATGAATGCGCAAACTACTTGCTTGCAGCGACGTTAATATCGCATCAAAATGTGAGTCACCTACACTCTTGAGTCCGTAAATATCGCTTTTCTCGTATTTCTGGTATCTTCTGACTCAATCATGTAGTCATCTATAAGAGCTTATGTTTTGTAGCCGCTGTCGATACAGAATCAACGAAATCATCTATAATACAGATGACGTTCGAATGGCTGGGACCCTGCTTGATGCATACCCCCTAGTAGCTACTGTACTGATTCGGCACCACGCTGTCGATTTACCAATCTCGAGTGGGAAAGAATAAGAACGCATGAGGTTATAGTTCTAAAGCTCGGACTGAGATTACGTCTCATGATCACGTAGTGAGAAAGCCGTATAAATAGCTCTGTTTTGCTACTCTCCAGAATATTTGTTCGTAATCTTCTAAGGCCCTCAAGCCACAACTAGCATGCAAATTTTATCAGGATTCACTTTTCTATCACTGTACAGCTTGCTCTCTCTATAGAACGTAACTGCTAACTCGTTTTAAGTAGACTTCACAAATATTATCTTGGTATGGATCTAGACGAGCATGACTTGTCAAGACATCTCGAAATTTACTCCAAAGAGCCTTCATGGTTTCGATGCGTGCTTCTACATGTTTTTGTAAGATAAATTTGTAATCTATATTTTGATTTCATTCCGTTGGGCCTTCCAAGAAACTGCACGACATGTACTTAACTGACCAGATTATAGTTGGTCCATCAAATGCATAAAGAAAAGAGCGCTATTGCCAAGGCTAGAAAAAACATATTAATAGATCGGAACTGCAAGTATAATATATCCATCTATTTATTTTTGAAGTTATGTCGGCTAACTACACCCAACACCGCACGAAGCAGCAGCGTTAACTACAGAGCAGTCCGGAGTTGGCCCTGTAGTAGGAGCCCATGGGAACTGCAAATAACGGAGATTGCATTTATTCAATTGATAAGATTGCGGGTTAGACTGTAGATACAAACAGATAGTCTGGAAGTTGATATGCCTCGTCAATAGCCCACAAGTATATTGAAATTCGTCAGACAATTTGTAAGGACTGGAGCACTAATTTGCCATCGAGTAGCGGTTCATAGAGCAAGTGTGGTATTTAATTGCTCAAGGTCCACATCGTTGCTTGGTTTGCAATTAGGACATCACTTGCTTGCAAGGATAAGAAGGTTGCCGAGTAAGACTCATTTACAATCTGAATAATTGGCACATATTCACCTCATGATTCTAAATACTGGCGTCGCCTGGCAATAGCTTCATGCGTGAAGAAGTGCTGGTCGTACGCTCTTAACCGAAGATGCAGTAGATTTCTCTGAACGCGACTCAAAAGAGAACTAGACGTTATGTTGGCGTATCACGTAGCAATTACTTGTATCTAATATATCCATCCATAGGCATTGAATGAGGAAACTTTTCTAGATGCGCTCCACGTCAAAAGCCTTGATTTGTCTGTTGCCGGCAACATGCATCATTTCCATTTGTCTACGTGTAACCTAGGTCGTAACCAACGTCGGAAAAGAAACCTCTGCTAAGACATAATCGTTTGCTTTGATGTTGGCGTAATGCACAAGATACAATGCTACTTTTTAACAGTAGCCCTAGTGATATAGCGCTTTTTTTCACATCAACTTCATAAAAATGTTCTCCATAATACCCGCTCGAGAATCCCCATTCCTTTAATGGACCCTAAAGTAAAACCTACCTCATTTAGCATTTCCACTTACAAGTCTCACATCTGCGCGCAGTATAAGTAAATTCCACAGTTCATTATCCCTGCTTTCAAGTGTGTCTGAGAAATGCGGTCAAATTAAAATCAACCTAGAACGTACTCACCAAGTCTCTCACAATAAAAGGAAGCTATATACGTGATTTATCGATGTAATGCCTAAAGTATATGGACTGTAGCATCCACTTATCTGAAGCGTCATTTACAGTGCGATGTAGAAATTATGTTATTATGGTGCTATGTAAACACCAAACAAATTGACATGCCTTAAATCGGTTCTAGTAAACTTTCCGTCTTCGCACCAAAAGCAGTAGGATGGGATATTAAATCTCTTACCAGATCATCGAGCCCACAGGCACACAGTAGCAAACTATCATAAATAATCTTAAATATTCTACAACTCAAGACAATATAACATTCATACAATCAGAGGTATAGCTCATAGTGTGTGCAATACCGACCATTATCTCCCAAAAGGGTCTTACGTAAACTGATTGTTCGCAACGTCAAGCCTTTCTTTTTGAAATAGTCTTGCGTTTGTACCCATTCTGCAATGTATGTAAAGCTTTACATAATGAAATTAGCTACAGGATCGAATTATTATTTACAAAAAATGTATGGCAGTAGCATACTTATTTACAACGTCTCTTATTAAGCCTCTATATAATAATTTGTTTAAAATGCTCGTGTTACATTTCTAATTATGTTCACATCTCTAGCTGTACTCCAAAGTACTGTATGTTAGATCATAACTTCTATTAAATAGCTTTAAAATCCACCAAATCTAATTACCATCACATAAGAATATATACAAAGTTTAAATGTTCAAAATCCACGAAACCGAAGATTATAACAGAATTGAGTTAATAAATCAAAAGTAGTTATTAAGGTTAAAAAAAAGATATCGCGCATAGGGTTTGTGCTATACTGTACATTTACACAAAAAGCTAAATATACTTGTACAATTATAAAAAAGTTTGTTATGCAATGTTAAATCAATATGCAAAAATTAGGTGTTGCAATTATTATGTAAGCTCTCATTTATTTTAAAATACACCAATAATTTATATGAAAAAAATTGTATCACTTAAAATTCTAACACATAAAAACATTACGTATTAACTTTAGATATAAAATAACTAATACTACATATTATTTCAAAAAGCCACAATAATTTTCAGTATAGCCTTGTTCTTTATTTAAATCCAAATAAAGAACCTATCAAGCTGGTCTAATAAGAAACATTTAAATATATTAAAAACATAGAGATAAAAAAGCGAAATTATATTTTCTAAGTTGTATTTAAGTACACTTTAAATGCTATCAAAAAACAACAAAATTTACGAATTTACATTCTGTTAAAAAACACTATTTCTTTTGATTATCTTAGCAGTATATAAGAAATTCATAACAAACAAAGAAACAAAAATATACATTGGATTTACACTAACAAATAGATTTACAATTTACATAAATAAAAATTTAAAATATGCTAGTTAACATATAAAATTAAAAATGCTAATCACAACAATATAGAACACTTTTATAATGTACTATACGTATTAACCATTAACATTTTAAAAATTAATATATGTAAAGATAAGTTGTTTAATAAATGTATTTAAAAACAATGAAAATTTATGCAGCATTTGGCTGTAAGTATTAAGCAAAATTTATAACATTGTTTTGTAGTAATACATAACACTATAAAAAAATTTGTTTTAAAAGCATCTAAGTGTATGCGATATTTTTTATTGTTATCTAGTTGTAGCAATTGTTGCAAAAGTTTATGTAGCAAATATACAGAGTTTGTTGTTAGTATATAGTATTCAAGTCAATTATTGTATTATATTGACAACAAAAAATTTGATAGGTGCCGCATGTTTTCTTTTGCATTTGTAGTAAGCAGTATTAATTTTAATAAAATGCTAAATTATTATAACATTATAATACCCTAAATTTATAAAGCATTGTTTCCAAAATTGTAAAGTATTTATTACAACACAGCTTACATTGTGACACATGATATTTTTTATTTTGAAATAATTTTAAATATTTTAGGCTGTTTGTTTACTTATAAAAGGGCTTGATATAAGCATACAAATAAGTTTTAAGCAATAATTTTAGTCTATGTTTGACAAATAGGTGGCTTGTATAAAACTTATAAAGCTACAAAAGCTTTAAAATAGCTATATTGTATTTTCTTGTAAATAGGTGCCTTTTAATTGTATTTAATTTTTTTATAGATGACGCTAACAGTCAAACATATTTATAAAGTTTTGTAGCTTAATCTTTTGCTAAGTGTATTTTAATAGATTTAATTATATTCGTACACGTATAATAAATTTTACATTGTTAATATTTATCTTGACAAAAATGTATTAGTTTCTATTATTAAGAAGCTGTAGTAACAAGTAAGCAATATCAAGTTTCTCACAAGCAGAATATATAAATGCTGCTTTATCACTTGTTATATTTTACAGCTTTAGTAATGTAACTCATATAAAATATGTGCTGTAATGTCAAATACAGAACTGATACAAATATCATTTGTATATATAACATTTAGTGTCTGCATCTTTAAAATATTATTTTACGTATAAGATTTTTAATTTATATGCAAAGTTATATGCAATTTAAGTATATACACTTTTAAAGTACTAACAAATACGACTTTGTAAATGTGTGCTGTTTTTGGTTACAGTGTTTGACAAAATTGACATTCAATAAGCCTTTAATTAAACATAAAATAGAGTCAAAATACTTATACGATATATAAATTTTAGTTTTTTTTCTTTTATTTTGATAAGCAGACAAACCTTTTGTTTTTTATTTTTGTTTTTTTAGCGTGAGTGTGCAACTAATTATGTTGTTTGCATATTATACGTAGACACTCAAAAAAAAATTATTTTTTATGTATTTAATGTTTAAAACATTACTCAGAATTAAACTTTTGTGTCTTTAAACGCAATGAACTTGAAGTTTACATTGTGATCTTGTCTTGGTTTATGTTGTAGACCTTCTAGAAAAGACAAGCACTGTATTACGTTGCTATTTTGCAAAAATTTTAGGATTGATAGTGTTTTGATGGGATGTTCTCTACATGTTCTAGTAATATGGGTCAAAGCTACTGTCCAATACTGGTGATAATGTCTGAGTAAATTTTACTAAAATATTCTGATACTCTAAATATGTTTGATTTATTTGTTGATGCTGATCACTTGTTATTAGCAAAGAATTATACATACGACATATTATTTTGTTTTCGTAAATAGCTAGTCTTGATGCTGGTCAAACGACTAGATAGAATTTAGAATTCAGTGACGTTGTTGCTCAAAGCTCTCCCTGAAGTGTTCTACTCTCTAAATGTTTGTATGTGTTGATTGCTCGACCACTAGCTAATCTCAAAGAAGTTTCGGTTGCTCGACTTTTTGGTCTCACTTTCATGCA
>JAADVB010000449.1:0-10130 GCA_023334545.1 Salisapilia sapeloensis
ATCAGCAACTGTAGCGAGGAAGAAGCTAGAGCCTTTTCGTTTCAAGTACTTCAGTAATGGCATCGGTATCGTAGCTGCTGAGTCCGCTTGGATGAAGGAGGAGTTTACAGAAGTAGTTTCAGAGTACTGGCCGACCTGCCCGAGTGACCACATACGGACGGAGTGATGAGGATACAGCGTGAACTGCAGCGCTACACATTCATCCATCGAAAAGATACCATCACACCACTCGCTCATCATATTATTTCGTGCGCCCACAAAGCGTTGCAAATATGAATTGTCATGTCGACTCTGTCGGTGCAGAAAGAGTAAATAAGTGCTCAGCATGACCTCTTTCCATGCAATAAATTTCATTCCAACCAAGTGTTTCTATAAAGTTACCATACCTCTTGCACATACGAAAGTAAAAAAAGCTAAAGCATACTCGACTGATAGAAAGTCACACAGCCCCCAAGTCTATAGTCAACTCTATCTTGTGATGGTCGGAGAAAAATGAAACACTTTGTTTTTCCAACGTTTGTCTCTACAACGTCTTCTTCTTCGTGATGTACCCACTGGAGCTGAATGCTGGCTTGTTCACGTATCTCCTTCCAAGCGATCGCAACTTACCCTTCTTCAGAATCGCATACGCAGTCACGGACACCGCCGCAATGTACGCAATGATTCCATCCCTCACTCTCGTAGTTACTTCCACTTCCGGTCGCAAGCTCACGGACGCGCCGACAACAACCGCGAGCGCAATCGACATTTCAAACAAGAGGAAGAGGACACTATGTAACTGTTGGAAACTAAATGGCGACTCTTCTCGCTTGTCCGGAACGTGATTCGCCACCACCAGATCATATGCATCTTGTCTCAATCCGTCGGAAAAGTTATTCAAGTAGTACCTCGTGACAGAATTCACGCCGTCCTGGAGTGCACCAGCAATCGTCCGTTTACCCGTGCGTGTAAAGTCCGTCTTCAACGCTCCTGTGCCAGCGTACATGCGACTGACGTAATCTGCATTATCCGCCCAAGCGTTCTTAAAGCTGCGTTCAAAAGTGACGAAACGAGACTCCAAGACACCGTCGTCACTCAGTTTCAGCGCCTGGAGCAGAACTTTACGGGCAAAGAGCGACATGACAACATTCGTCCGGTCCAAGTTGTCCATACAGTTGACGCGGAAGACACCTCGTTGGCGAGAGACTAGCCGTCCGTCCTTATCGTACTCGAACCAGCCATAGTGTTGGAACTGATCCTGCACTTCTGTCAAGAGTTTGCCTAGATGGTGCCACTTCATGTTCCGACATTCATGATGGAAGTCGAACCAGTGGTACGCCACTGGTTCACTGAACAAGGAGTGGACACCGCTGCCTTCAGTGCTCGTAGGCGACGCAGCGCTAATGGGAGAGCTCGTCGTGCTAATGGACTTTTCGGACATCGTTCGAGTCGGTAGCGCCGGTGTCGAGTCGGACGTATGTGCCTGCTGATTATACTTTTTGACGTACTTTTGGAAGGCCGAACCGAGTTGCGACTGGTCTCGGACCGTCGCGCTCTTCCCTGCTCGATCGATTAGGTTGACGACCGTGACGTGACCGTACCGACGGATGATCGTGTCCATGTGCGCTCTGAACGCGAGTTCATTCCAGTCGACCAAGGCACTCGCGCCGCCGCTGAAGGCGTATCGGGTGCGAGGCATGTATTTGAGCGTAACGAGTTGGTCCCAATAAAGAGGTAACGAGCCTCGGATTTGAACGTACGACACGAGTGATCGATCTGGTCGAACGACAATGGTTTCGGTCTCGGCAAAGTTCGCGACGTATCCGTCTTTATCGACGCCGCGGACGTTAAATCTCGTTCCAACACGACGCCAGGAGCGTCGCGTGAAGAAGAGAAGATCACACCTAGCTCCATCGATCTCACACTTTTTCACGGTCTTGACGAAGCCACTGATGACTGGTATGATCCACTCATGTGCTTCGTGCTGTATAAAGACTTCTAGCACTGGTTTATTCCAAAAGAAGTCGTCTTCTGCCTTTTGCCACATGGGGAGAGCTCTCGAGGAGGATGCATTTGGGAGACTGCTTCCAGACCGTTGGAGCTTACTCCCTTTGCCAGACCCTGTTGGCGTACTGATGGAAGCACTGAAGCGCTTTTGAGCTGATAAGGTCAAGTCATATTCGTACGAAAAGTAAAACGTTTGGGAATGCAAGACAGACTGGATCATACGAATGTACGTCTCTTCATCTTGTTTCTCCCGAGCAGATGCATGTTTCTGGAAACTACGCTGTGCAGCGGATGAAATCGGAATAAGATCGACTTGCAGGACAGAGAAGATTTTATCACCACTTGGACCAGACCCGACGACTCGAGCGTCGGAGATAACAGCCAAGTAGCTGCCACTTAATAAAGAGTAGGTGCCGTACACGGCGTGAATCGGAACGACTTCATCGATATTGGATTTCGCATTCGTTTTCGACGGACTTTCGCCATCGTTCGAGTTTGGTAGACGTTCTAACTCGATGCCGTTTGGGAGGGATGGCGATGGGGACAGCTTCAGCCAGTCGGACGTCGCGAAGCGCGTGTCCTCGAGCAAAAGTGCACTCGACGTTCGATGCACCCGAAACATGGTGTTGTGGCCGACGAGGCGAGATGGCCCGAGGTCGAGATTGTCTTGGAATATATACCCCATTACAAGGGTTGTCCGGGAGGAATGGTGGCAGATGGGTATGCACGAAAGCTGCTTGGAAGGACATAAATGTAGCTAATACGCTTCGGAACGATTACGCAGACTCGAGTCGTGTTAGGTCATGCTTATAATCTTACGTGGAAGCAATGTCTCGACAAGCACTTGGTATCATTTTATCACAGTCGTTTCGGATTCGAGTGGAAGGAGACATGTAGCTGGGAAGAGTGTTGCTTTATCGTGGTGACAAGTTCTCTTTTTCATGGCTTCTTCGGCCTTTGTAAGAGATTCTCTCAGCATGCGTATACGTTGCACGTACGAGATACTTGCTCTAGTTGTACTTGATGTCACTATAGCATCCAGATCAGAGGGAGGTTGCCAGTAATTGCGATGCATTGCGTACAGTCATGCGATGGACACTCGTCGATCCGTACATTTCCATATCCATCTACCAACACATACCGACTCCTATCTAGCTACGTACGACGCACAAGACAAGAGCTGTCGTTTCGTCTGCTACATACGAGTACTCGACAAGGGATAGAATGCGAGTCAGCATTTTATATAGGAAATTGTATGTCTCAACGTTTTCTCACGTCCGACAACTGTTTATTCAAGTCGGCTATAATTACCGCTTCCTCCGGTTGGATGCATGCAGCTTTTGCATGCGTCGACGTCGTTGACCGACAGCTTTAAGGTCGTACACATCAGGTGTATGGACACTCGTCATCTCCCGTAGTTCAATTTCCTTCTTTTCCTTGGCCATGCTAGTCCACATCGGAGGTGTCATCAAGCGATGTTGCGCTGCATGCACACTTTCCCGTTGCTGTGTTGCGTGATGCCGCAGTACCTCGGCGAATGTAGGTGATTGCTTGTCAGATTTTTGCATGCCGACATCTTCCCATTCGTCTTGTACCATAATCCAGGCATCAGGCTGTCCAGGTCGAACTTCCTCCCATCCTTCCTCAACATCCTCGTCCGACACGATAGACTGGTTCAATTCCTCTTCTCGCGTCATAATCTCCAGAGGCGGTTTTACCGTCGATGCCAAGTCACTGAGCATCACAGCGGCATCGTCTGCCTGCCATTGTGTCGACTCGAGCACATCTTCAAGCACATCCAAAGGTAAAGATGGGTACACTTCGTGCAAAGACTGCAGTGTTTGTGCCTGTACAAGTGTGCGAGATGGATAGGATCGAGCGGAAACTTCCGCGTCGAGCACGTCGTGTTTGTCTGGCACGATGTATTTACCGCTGCGCTTAACATTGACAGCGCGTGGGGCAGAGGACTTGAGTGTCATCTTGTTTCTAGAGTAGTCTACTAGGTGGTAGAAAGTTAGCTTGGGTCCTGCTTGTCAAATCGAAGAATGATCGACCCTCGTGCGATTTTTCCGGAGCTCCGATTTTTCCGGCACCTATTCAGGATCGAAACCCTTCAAGATGCGAAATCCATGGATAACTTGGATAAAGTATGCTATTGTTAGGATGTGAAGCGACGGTTCAGTTCGTAACTCGTTTTTCTTGCGGGTAGGTTCTTGCGGAACTTATCCGCGACGGTATTTTCTTACGGTGAGCAATTTGGAACGATGGGATAGTGCCTCAGTATAGACTAATGACGTGCTTACATCGCACGTAGAGTGAAGTTCGTTCATGTAGGCCAGAGGAAGTTTCTGTGGAGGTTGTGCGAAGGTCGCGGACATTCCATTTCTTGTCTAAAGGTCGCATCTGCTTTCCATTTGCTTTCTTTCGTTCTTGTAGAAATCAATTAGAGAGACGAGTAGATTTGTGTATGAAGCGATTCATTTGTTGGTTCCTATTCGTTGCTACCTACCGGTATCGCCGTTTCTAAAAGTAAAACTCTATACGAAACTTGTTACTCGGCTCGAGGAGCACGACGGCGTCGAGCTTTCGCAGTTCCATTTTCCTTGGGTGCGTCCTTCGTCGTCGCGGGTGGCACGTCTTCCGCCTCGTCTTCCGAGTCGCTCCGAATGTCCTTTTCCACATGACCAGACGTCAATGTCGAGACGACCATGCGAGCGATGAGCAGACCCCAGAATATGTGCAGCGCAAGGAGGATGCAGAGGAAGAAGACAAAGGCGATGTAGCACCAATACCAAAAGTCCGGGGTTTTCCCGAAAAACTCGCCCTGCTCGTAAATCGGTACGAGGATCTGGTCGTACGCATGCAAGTAGCAGCTATAGATGATGTTCGAGGCAAAGTAGTACCATCGGACGATGAACCACACGACGGCAAACAGACCAAAGAACAAGTTCGCGAGCGAATCAATCTCTAGGTAGACGAAGAATTTGGCTGTTTCCAATAGTAAGTCGTTCACGTCATGGAGGAGGAGGACACAAGCGCCAACGCGCGTCAGGTCGAACGAGTAGGAGAAGACCATCAATGCGATGGTAGCAAAGTGATGTGCGAGCATCTCCATATTGTCCTTCCGCTTGACCTTGTAGTGGTGATTCGTGAGGCCGAGCATAAAGTCAATGCTTTGGAGCCAAAAGCTCAGGTACATCATGTAGTACCATCGCAGACCTTCCGGTGGCGACCATGGAAAGTCTGTAAAGTAGAGCTCTGGCTGGAAAAACCAGTCTTCGCCATACACATTGTAAAGGCCGAACGTGAAGAGCGTGCCCACGGCGACGTTTTTCCATAAAGACTCACGCATCTTGTCCGTCTTCTCTTGTCCAACATAACCTCGACGCACAAGTGCACGGACGAGAGGCGTGAGGACAGCCGAGTCCCACACAAAGTGGTACACATAGATACCCACGAGCGATACGACGAAGCGTTGTGCTTCCACGGTCGGTTCACACTCGGTGAAAATGCACGGCATTCTTTTCTTGTCTAACGGTACGCTTGACGTATATTGGACGAAGGGTCAATCGTCTCAAAGATGAGCGTACTATCTAATGCGCTCTAGTCGAGATGGAGAATGAGAATGCAAGCGTTCACACGTCGAATCGCTACACACGGAAGTTTAAGGGCACTAGCGGTGGAGAAAACACGTTGAAAATGACTCTAGTTTTGTATGCGTATCTTGAAAGGTCAGAAGCCGACGAATATAGATCGAAATGGTATTTATGGCATGTCCGTTTTCGAGAGAGGGAGGTCTGGGAACCTCAGTTGAGTACTTGATACGTTCCAAAGCACATGTATCGACGGGAAGAACGAGCACCATCGAGCTTGTGGGATGATGGCACGTCCAGTCGCCAAATGTCGGAAACCTCAGCGCAATTTGACACGCTCGGCACACCGAAAACGAATGGCTCCATCACGTATCGTCAAGGTGGTGCAAATAAGATGGATGCATCGAGTGGCAAACAAGGTGCTGCAGCAGTCAATCGTTTTATCAATTCTGATGCGGATGAGGGAGATGCTTATGCCTATGAAGACAAGTACGAAGGTCGTTTTGCCTTTCTGAAGCAGCCAACGACGCAAATTCTTCTTGCCGTCGTCATTGGTGCGTCTCTGGGAGCTCTGCTTTCCGAAGTTGATGCACCGAAGAGTCTTATCGTCTTCATTAACATTCCTGGTAGCATCTTTCTTCGTGCGCTTCAGTGCTTTGTCATTCCCATGATCTTTGCTGGCATGACCACCGGTATCGCCGATGTCGTGGTCCTTGGAAATGTATCGGCAATTGGTACTCGGACGGCTGCATTGTTCTTGTTCTTCACTACGATTACAGCCATCCTGGCCGTTGCCGTCTCGACCATTCAAAGGTATGTTGGGAATCCGGAACAGGAATCGCGAGAGCCGATCTTTGGATACATCAACATTGAATGTGGGGAAGGCAAGTACTACATGGCAACTCCGGACAATCCTAGTGTCATCTGTAACGAGACGAATGACCATCTTAATAGACTGATAAAGATTGTTGATTTGGATGGTGTCGTCGTGAAGACGGAAAGCAAACTGACATTCTCAGAGACGCTGAAGCTTATCCTAGATGACCTCTTCCCAAAGAACCTCTTTTCATGTCTACAGAACGGAACGCTATTGAGTGTGACGGTCTTTGCCGTCTTCTTCGGTGCAGCTGCCATGCTCTCGAGTTCCCGTGAAAACAGCCCGTTGCTGGATGCTTTGAAGCAGTGCAATACCATGTTCTTCTACATCATTTCGAAAATCATTGCACTGAGCCCAATCGCTGTCGTCTCCCTCGTCGCTGGATCCGTAAGTTCCCAAAGCCAAGCCTTTGCAGAGACGTTAGCAAACATTGGCGTTCTGCTACTTTGTGACCTGATCACATTGCTAATACTGCACTTGACCGTATACCCTGTGGTGGTCTACTATTACACGAGACGAAACCCATGGGCGTATCTTCGTCAAATGGTGCCTTGCATTAGTTTTGGGTTCGGTAGTGCTTCATCTCTTGCGTCATTGCCCCTTACAATCCGCTGTGTCCAATCTACCCGTGAAGTCGCAACGGGTCTATCGCAGTTCGTAGTTACCATTGGAGGCACTGTGCACAAGAATGGTACTGCCGCTTACTTTGTTGCGAGCATTATCTTTCTCGCCACAACGTCAGCGGAACAGCCAGATATTGACTGGATTCGTATAATTTTCATCGTTGTCATATCAGTCCTCAGCTCCATTAGTGCTGCACCAATTCCAAACGCTGGTCTCATCATGGTCGTGTCGATCTGGAGTACTTCCTTCCCGGATTACGTCCTCCCAACTACATACACTTATCTCGTCGCTAGCTACTGGCTATTCGATCGAATCAATACGACATTCAACATCCTAGGAGACGCCTACGTTGCGCGCATCGTCTCGGAGATGGTCGACGAGACGTACCAGCTTGGTCCGGAAGGTGTCCACCGAAACTAACGCATTGGCTTCAATCGAACTTCAAGCATCCCTTCAAGATCGCACGGACACAAAAGTTACGATTTACTCCCTCTAATTCATCCAATCAATACACTTCTCTCTTTTAATCCACTGATTCTTTTGACAAAGACAAGCAAAAAGCTATGCAGCCACCATTCTCGAACTTACCTCGTACTACGCACGTTGAACTGAGATCGATATGTCTGTGCATGCACGTGCCACTGCCATGTTCCGCCCGCAAGGCGTACGTTTCCTTTCCCAGACTTCCCGACGGTCGAAACCGTTAGCCATAGAACTAGCCGTCCCGCGCACGGTTGTCAGCCAGCGCGCCAAGCATCTCTCGGCGTTGTCTGCCATAATTGCAGCTAGTGTTGGACTGCTAGGTAAAGATTCTTTCAGCGAGTCTTCTTTCCACCAACGTATCCTCAAAGATCCATTCTCTAAGCGAGGTGGATCTGGGAAGGATGATCTGAACTCGATCGTTGGAAAAATGGTGGATGGATTTTTAGCACACGTTGGTGAGATCTCTCTCGGCAGTGCCATGGGCTTTTGCTCTGGATACGCTTTGAAACAAGTGGGGAAGATCACCGCTGTCGCCATTGGCTCGCTCTTCATCGCCGCCCAAGTTGCACAGACGAAAGGGTACGTCAACATTAACTGGAAAAAGGTGGAGAGCGACTTGATGAAAAAGGTCGACGCGGATCAAGACGGAAAACTTACGAAGAAAGATTTGGATTTGTACTACAAGAAGTTGATGGCGATTCTACAGACGAATCTGCCTTCCTCTGCTGGATTCTCCTCGGGCTTCCTCTTCGCCATGACGTACGCTTAACGGAAATCACGAACTGTTTTGATGCTTATAATACGTTGCATTCCTTGTCTACATTGGAAAAGCTCTGGCAAGAAACCCAACGATAACCGTTCGGTCTTCTGCGCTTAGTCCAAGGCCCTTCAGTTCTCGCGAAAAAGCTGGAACACTGCTAATGCCGTTGCTAATCAGATTCAGCCCCATCGTCGAGTACAAGATGACGGCCGGATTTTCAAATGCGAGGAACATTTGCTTGCAACTTTCCGAGCACATGGGAAAGCAATCGTACCATAACTTTTCCCTCGTACGATACTTTTGCCATTCATCCACAGATTCGACCGTCTGCTCATGAGATGGCTCTGGCGGACTATTCGATCCTTCCTATGAAACACGTTAGATCTGTTCATTCCGAACAAGAAGATAGATGACAGACATACCTGAGAAAGCTCCTGCAGTGCTTTGGTCCAGCTTGTAGATGATAAAGCATCCTCCTAGACAAAAATCAGTGTTGAATGCAAAAGCTACGAGCAGTCCAGACGTACAGAAATGTCCTTTTCGATATAAATTTTGTATGCTTCCACCGTTGGCAATCGAGTGGCATACAGCATATTCTCTGAAGTCTATTCAAACATTGAGTACTTGTATATACGTATATCATCTGGACTGCATCAACTCATACTTGAGGATCCGGACTTTCATGACTGCAGCGAAGAGGTACGAGCCACTCTTTCTCCAGTAACACTCGAATGACTTTATCCGCAGCTTCGCCACGTTGCTTCGACTGGATCAAACCTCGGCTCAGCTGGTCATCTTTGTGCAAGAAACGAGCGGAAAGCAACTCCAGTCCGTCACGCTGGAGCCAATCGTGCAGCTGGCTGATGTCCACATACTCTTGCCCTGTGGCTTCCGACATCTCGACAAGTCCGGCGTGCTCGACGAGCACCACGAACTCGTCTTCGCTCATATGATCCGCGCTCTCGATTGTGAAATACGGAGTGGCAAACCTGGCCGTTTGCTCGATATACGGTTAGTAGAAGCAGAAAGTGGCGAAGGCACACGGTTTACTGTCATGCAAGACGAGGAAAAACCGGACGTTTCGATGAGACGGTACCATCAATCGAAGTTCATGTCAGATTTTACGTGAAAGAAAAGAATTTGAATGCGATTAGTCTGTTGCAGTTTATATTAAAATCTAATTCATATCACGGTATTGACTGCATGGTTTGTAAGGCCTGCGTTAATGATAGCGCTTTATACACTACTCTTGCGCATACACGCTTGATCGATTGATGTAAAGGCTTTGTGGTGGGTAATCAATGAATTCTTTCTTTCTTTAGTGGACGGTAACCTATAAAAGATGTTGCCGGTTTCTTGCTGATCGAGTGCAACTTTGTCACGTTGGATAGTCTCTTCGTATATAAACTCATGCACCCAAGGTCGGTTTGCAACAGTTCATCAAAAACAGAAGTCTGCCATGCAGCATGCGCAACACGCCTCGAGATAGTCAGCATGCAGCCATTCGTGCTAATCGTGCTTTACCAACTTTGGCCATTACTACAAATCTCTGTGGTGCTTGTATGATATGGGTGAACCGAACTTCACACGAGTACCTTGCATGTTATTGTCAACACCAGAAGTAGAGGATCAGATCAGATCTAACTAGCGTACATCTCCTTGTTTAAAACCGTACCAGCCTCGCTCTAGCTATCCTTTGTTTTGGTTGTGGTCGGATAACCATCACAAGGAATTCTGAAGTATGAAAAGCCATGCAGCCGTCGAATGCGTAGTGATAACCCAGAGATACTCTCCTAGATAAATGAGC